>JANZLQ010000037.1:565318-632137 GCA_026212715.1 Elanus axillaris
CTTCTCGCTGGCTGGGCATGAGAAGCTGAAAAATCCTTGACTTGGTATAAACACTACTTAGCAACAACTGAAAACATTGGTGTGTTATCAACGTTCTTCCCATACTAAATCCAAGACATAGCACTATACCAGCTACTGGAAAGAAAATTAACTCCTTTCCCAGCTGAAACCAGGACAAAAAGTTAAGCTGGATAAACTTTACAAAATTAACAAATTTTTCATTGTGAGAAAACTGTCCACAGTACCCTTAATAAAATTTTCATGTACGTAACTAATACCCTTCTAAAAGCATGAACACTTGAAAATAAATTTTCAAATAACTTAAAATACATGGCAGAATCAGGAGGCATCACTGTTTCCCTTCCAGAAGGGGTGAGAATCAAATTAGGAGCCATTGATTTAATCTTGGCTAATACTGTAGATGTTCCAATTTTCTTTCTAAACATGGAAATTAAGACTGGGTTTTGAGAGATGATCTGGAATGAATGGAAACTTTTGTGTTTACTTTTTATTTCCTTTTCATCTCTAGTTTTGCATACTGGAAAAAGGTGGTTTATTATATGTCCTGTTGTGGAAAACCCCACTACTGATGCACCAGAATTTTCTCCACCTGTACCTCACAGTACACAGCAGTCTGAAGGGCCAGGTATTTACAAACTTTATACAAAATGTTTTCTTCTCTGAAGCTGCTGTGTCTCCTCTCTTCTATTCTCATCTGACTTAGCTGTGATTCTTTTGCCTCATTTAGTTGGAGGAAGAAAATGATGAATTTTAAGTCATGCATTTTAAGTGTGTTCCTGGTATAGAACCAAAGTAGGAATGTTTATTTGAGTTTCAGGAAAGTCTCAGTATTTTAACTCTGCCTTACACTGTAAGGTAGCCAAAGTTCTAGTCACTGATGTTTTAATAAGCAGTGTCTCTTCAGTGAAACGTTTTTGCATAACCTGCAATTTTAGATTCTAATTTGACTTGTATAACAGTTGTTTTCTGACCGGAAGCACTAATGCGTTACAGCTAGGTGTGCTTATCACTGCAGCTAGCCAGGAGGTTTTGCAGTGACCTTCTTTCGTTCTGTGCGGCTCATGAAAAAGTTAACCTGATGTTTGTGTTCCTTCCAGACCTGGAGCAGTCGGATGATCAGCAAGCGAGCTCTGCAGTGACGGATTCGCTTGCTGTCTTAGCTGGTCAGCAGCTTCCCCTACAAGCAGGTGTATGCGACAGCCCCATCGGAGCCTCTCCAGCTTTGGCACAAGTTCCTGCCGCAGCATCTTCCGCCGGCTTACCGAGCCAGGTGGAGTTTCCAGCTCAGGCACCACCGGGACCTGCTCCAATTATCCTGGAGCAGGTGGCTGCTAATGGCGGTCAGCTGGAGTATTCTCCACTGAAGGTGGCGATGCCTGCTCAGCCGGGCACCCCTGCCCCCCGTGCCGCCATGCTGGAGGAGCCTTCTGACGCTGGCCCCGCTCCGCAGCACCTGCCGCCGCAGGCTGACGAGGGCACCTGTGTTCCTGACGTGGAGATAGCGTGCTGCAGCGTCGGGCCGCACAAGGCCGTCCCAGCAGCTCCTGCTGCGGTGGCAGAGCTCTGCCTGCTCCCCGTGCTCCCAGACGCCGTCGTTTTGGAGCGGCAGCCTGCGGCACAGGTCCCTCACCTGCCAGAAGCCAGCCAGCCCGGTGTGGCACAGCACTCCTTCGTGAGCCAAGCGTTCCCTGCGGCCGCCGCGGCCGATCCTCTCGGTCTGGCAGGGTCTCAGCTCCAGAGCCCCACTCAGGTGCCAGCGGCCACGTCCCAACAGCACGCAATGCTGTCCCAGGCACAGCCTGTCGCCTGCGCCGGCATGGGGATCGGCCTGCTGCAGCAGCAGCAGCCAAGCACCGCCGAGTCCGACGGAGAGGGACCGCCCAGGGTGGACTTCGTCGACAACACAATAAAAAGCCTTGATGAAAAACTGCGCAATTTACTTTACCAGGAATACGTTCCTACTTCTTCTGCATCAGCAGGGACTCCAGACACCTCTGTCCCACTAGAACAGGGCGACACTGAATTTAACTTGCCACCTTTCCCCGAAGACCAAGTTCCCACATTGGCATTGGATTTGAGAGAACCAGGCCAGAACGTTGCAGATACCGGCCAGGAGGTGAAAGCTGCTGCCGAGGCCCAGTCTGTGCCGCTTATCCCACCTGAGGTCTCACCCTACCCAACACTGGTTAGTCCAGCAGTGACTCTGCCCTTTATACCCCCAAATCCAGCTGTTAAGCACAGCACCAAAGCAGAGCTCGGGACCGATGAGCCTGTGGTAGGACATGTATAGACTTCTTGCTTCTCTAAACATCTCTTGTTTCTGCTCTTGGGTATATTACCTTTTGTCTGTTAACTGCTTTCCAGCGTGAAGGTTTTCTTTCTTAAAGTCTTACTCTCAGATGCATTCTGACTCCTTTTACATAGAAGCTCGTTAGTGAAAGCCAAACTTCTCCTTTGGGTTTAAAACTGGTATATCATCTTAATTCATTCTCCTCCTCTTGTGTCCTGTTTCTAAAGCAGGCAGAAACTTAATGATTTTTTTTGTAGTTTACGAATGTAAAACATGAGAGGTATAGTCATTCAAGTTCTGATGAAGACGGTCATGCTTCAAGAGGAAGGTGGTTTTTTTAAAAATATAAATTAATGGCAGTGATTATAATGCCTGCCTTCCAAGTCAGTCTGAATAAAATAAACACTTCAGGAACCTTTGCTTCGTTCAAGTGCTGCAGCTGAGGGAAGACACTCCATAGGTAGAAGCTTGCTCTGCTTCCAGTAATGATTTCTTTTGTCTTCCCCAAACTTGGCAGAGCAAGACTTCACTGGGAAGCGTCTAAGGAAAGCTGGAGCAGGTGGTCTGGGTCATTATTTACTCAGTGTCTTGACTGTGCACCTGTGTTGCATTCTTTCAGATAAAATCCTGAGTTTATGAAATTCAACAGGTTTGTAGCCCTTTCTGCTAGAAGATCAGTCCTACTTGAAAAGTAGCATTTCTGGAGATAATTATATCACCACTAGCAAAGATGAGGCTGTTCTGTCTAGTGTCAGCTGGATGAACTGTATCAACTGCTTGAAAGATGCTGTATGTTACAGGAAAGACAGCTGCACTTGAGTAATACTTTAAAGCATATTGTTTATAATGATAAATGACTTTCTACAACAGATAAAATTCTCTCTCTATGAAAGGTGTTATGTCTCTCCAGTAATTTGAATGTGTCCTATTAAAATCTGTATCAATAAGAAAAGAGACATGTAGAATTTCTGAAGACAGACATACAGATGAAGATTGTACGGTCTGGCTGGAAAAACAAACCAGAGCAAAACCCAAGCTGATAATTCAGTGCCTGTTTTTTAGTAACTTAAGCTGCAGTTCCCTCTGTGATACTGCCACTGCTTTTTTCTTCTAGAGGAGGAAAAAAGATGTAGGAGTTGAAGGAAAAGCTAGAAGGCCACCTCCACAGACACTATAAAATGGTTTAATATTCCACAATACCGTGAGGGCAGAGAGGGAGAGAGAGGGAAGGAGAATGCATTGCCTTTCTGCTTTGTGTGTGAGACTGAACTTCTTTTTCTTTTTTTCTTTTTACCAAAAGTTTGAAAAGTCGGAGGTCAGCGGCATCGGTGCTCATTCCTCAGAAGCAAGAGGTGGGTCAGCAAGCAGAAAAGGTAATGCTCCTTGCAGTGATGAACGGCATCTGATGCATCTGTACTAGTGCGTGGTCCGCTTCTCCAGTGTCCCCTTGCTGCTCATCCTTCTGGTTAACTGCAGAGCACTGCCCAGCACAAGGCATTGCCAAACCTATTTGTAATATAACTAATATTAAACATCTCGGTTCTGTCAAGCTTCCTGGAAAGAAACTGCCTCACAGGCAGATTTATTTTAAACCATAAATATATAATACATGTCTGTGGTACAGATACAGAGTATTCACATGGAAGGCTATGTTCCCGATAATAAATTTCCAGTGCCCTTAAAAAGTCCAAACAAAGTCCGTCACATTTCCTGGGTTTCATAAAACGTGTTGACAAAAATAACGCGATTGAGGGTAGCTCCTCTGAGGGGAAGCCGGTAGGATTTTCAAGAAAGTCCCACGGAGAACTAGTAAAGAGTACTTTTCTTGTAGAACTTGTAGATACAACAGCACTTCCTATAAATAACATTGTAGGAGCCATAGTAAGAAACTGGGTATTTATTATGCTCCATTTACCTGTGTTGCAAGTCATGGGAAGTTTTAAGGGCTGAGGAACCCCAAAATGCTCCTGCTGTCATGGGTGGGGTTGGGGAGGGCTTATATATTTTTATGTGATTGTCGAGGCAAAGCTGGCTACCAGGTTTGTGCGACAACGTAGATCATTCTTGTCCTGGTGGACATAGATAGTCCACTGCTTCTAGGTCAGTGTGAGAGGGGAAAACTTTGGGTAGTCTGCATTTATCTGTCTCGCTATGGACAAAGTATGGAAGTGGAATGTAGCACTATGTAGTAAAGTTAATGTATCTTAGGTACCATCAAGCGGTGATGTACTTCACCATTTCAGAACTATGAAGTGACAGATTTTTGCCTTATGCTCTGTGCAATGTGCCATAAGAAAGCAGTTTTCTGAAAAGCTTGCCTTTACTGGTTTAACTTCAAAACCAGTGTCTAGGTCCTGAAATAATAGTGTCTTGATTGCTGTCACTAATATTTTGCTTCTTGCGTGCTTCTGTTGTCTTAGCAGCTGTCTTTTGAGCTTATAATTCCCACTCTCAGCAATGTGCATTTAACTTCATTTCAGGCACTTTTAATTGTTGTTGTCAGTGTCTGTCAAATGAAAGGTGTGAAATACCAGTCCATCTGTGGTCAGCTGCAGCATTTTCTGTGCATGCATAGCCAAGTGCTATTACTTTTTCGAGACATTAAGAACACCTTAGTAATGCAGCCCCAATGTACCAGGCAGATTTCATTCTTCTTCAGGTTTTCTCCTTAAAAATTCTCAACTGAATACTGAAATTCCACACTCCTATTATTATTTGAATTCCCCAAATCAGTAGATTGAAGAGAGTGTCTACCTGCAGATACTATTTTATATTGTCATTGATATTGCTTCCTGCATTATAGATCCTATATTACAGAGATTGGCTGTTGAAATCATTCTACAGTGCTACACTTTATCACACTTCAGTTTTTCACAATAAACATGTTGGCTTTTATTATACTAAAGCATTCCAGACGTGAATTTATATCTTTTTTTCCCAACTTGTAAAACAGGTTCAGCTGCAAGCATCACTTCAGCTCCTGCTGCTACAACAAAAGGCCTCCTTCAGGTAACCAAAGCTAGGAGCAGTTTTATGCTTGACTGTTACAGTTACTTTCAAAACTAATCTCTATTACTTTCTCCAGGTTGCACCTACACCATCAAGCATAACTAAACAGATGGAAACTTCTAAAAGGAGCGAGAAGGCAAAGACTATGACTTCGTCTGCACACACAGATAATGTAACGCAGATATCTACAGCAGATGGGGTGATAAATAACCTTCAAAGGGATGACTCTCTAGACTCTGGTTCCTATGGAAAACAGGCTGAAACTCATGATAGCGGTACACCAGCCAAAACTATTGGCAGGTTTTCAGTAATCAGCACGCAAGATGAATTAACTTTAACAGCGCCGCATTGCTTAAGGTTCTCAGCACCCCCAGACGTCTATTTGGATGAGTTACCTTCCAGCCCTGATCTGAAGACAGCTGTCCGACGGGTGCAGACAGCCTCTTCTGTCGATGTCCTCTGTGACCAGGGTTCGAGTGATTCTGCTGATGAGCCTTTCCATCGTCAGTCAGCTGCTGCTGCCCAACTGTCTCCCCCAAGCAGTAGTGCAGCCACTGACTTAATTAAAAAAGCAGCTGCTTTTCTGCAAAGATCTGGCAAAGCTAGCTCGCCAGGCCTCGATTCACCTAACGGGCAAGGAACAAAAATTCCTACCATCAACATAACATCTTTCCACTCACAGTCATCATACATGAGCAGCGACAACGACTCGGAATTTGAAGACGCAGATATGAAGAAAGAATTGCAGAACCTGAGAGAAAAGTATGTTGTGTTTGCAAACAATGCTAGGGAAGCTTGTGTTAAGATACTGGGCAGCATCTCTGCATATTGATGAGCAAATACATGGTTTTTACAGCTGTGATGAGTAAACTGGTTCTGGGCAAATTAGGCATCACTAGGACCTTCCCCCAAATGTCACACTGCATCCTTTTGTGCATCACTTTATTTGTCAATTCCATTGAGAAGAATAATTCAGTAATAACTTTTTTAAACCCTGAAATATTTCCACTGCGATATCCTGTTTCCTTACTGAAAAGCTGTGTTGATATGTAGCAAACAATAGAACTTGTAACGGTTGTGATAGTTGGTTCCTATGTGGACGCTATTTAAGGCAGCGTAAAATAATCTGGATACCTGCGTAGACAGCTGCTGTAGTTAGTGTTCTCTTCATGCCCTTCTCCGCAAGGGTGATTTAGACTATCGGATCTACAAACCCATCAGTATACTTGCTTTTACAGTAGATAACCTAGTATTAGGCAGGTAAGACCCTTGCTTTGTCTCTCATTGGATCTCTCATCAAGTCATCGGTCCAGTCTCAGTGGGAGGCTGGGTGAGCCTGGCAGGAGCTAAATGTTAAATTTGAACTTTTTCTTTCTTTCCTGGTGGAGGAAGGGTAAAAACTAGCATTAGATGCTAGTTTAACCAAAATGTTAAACATTTTTAAGGTATAATGGTTTTATTGAGTACAGATCATGCATCTTTTTAGAACAGAACTACAGTAATACAAAACCTTTAAACTGACTTTATGGCATCATGAAATCTACTTTATGATTAAGGTAATGATTCATGTGCTAATGGCATTTTTATGGGAAGCGCTTTTGTTTTTCTTCATGTTGAACTTTTTCAAACTGATCTGCATGCCTTGAGAGTTGACTTTTTTGAAGCCACTGGTTTGAAGAGATAAATTCTCAGAATATTTTGGAGTTCCTGTCAGATCTCATGTCAACATCAGTTCATTTTACTGAGGATGTTGAAAATCTTTTTAGCTGTCCAGGATTCAGTCTTATAAATGAATATTTAAGTCAGTCACCACATTTGCCACATAGGTTGTTATAATTTCACATACCCTTGAATGAGCAGTTGATTGTTTTATAACCAAAGACTGGTTTGTTTCTTTTTTATATAACTAATTATTCTGTCAATATATCAAATACAAGGCTAGCAGAGTTCTTTATTTTTTATGTTTAGGCATATGAAAGAAATTGCTGAACTTCAGACTCAGCAGAAGAATGAAATAGAGGCACTGTATATTCGGTTAGGGAAACCCCTTCCTCCCAACTTGGGGTTCCTTCACTCAGCCCCACCAAGCGGCCGTCGTCGAAGAACCAGCAAAAATAAATTGAAAGGTGGAAAACTATTAAACCCTCTGGTCCAGCAGCTCAGGAGTGGAACATCAAGCACAAGTAGGTACACTAGGTTGCTTTCCGTACGCATGTTGTTTGTGTCTGTTGTGGTTCTCTGTGTAATTGCATGAACTGCAGGAAAGGCACTGAATTTGTATTGATTTTAATACTATGACTCAAGTTTGCATACCACGAACTGTTTTTTCAAGCAGGCTTCCTTTGGGACAGGCTTATTACAGCCACCCAGTGCTGAACCATACCTGCCTTCTCTGTATTAGTTACAATGCTTGGCAAAGAAACAATATTCCACTTTGATTTGGAATACAGCCTGGTTACATTTTCTCTTCCCTTCTCCAAATGCAATTTATTGATGTTTGTATTCAATTCTTAGGTGCTGTTATCCTCTATCGATTATGTGCTGTATCTTGTTGTTTATTTTTTCCTACAAGATGCCATATAGATAAGATTGGATTGCATTTGCTCCCTCAGAGGGCGGGAGGTAAAAACAGTTATCAAACTGTGGTGTGGATGCTTTGACCATCTGAAGTAGCTTGAGATTTTTCAAACAGTAGTACAATCTTGAGTATTTATATCTTTGGAAAGTATGGAGATGCAATTCAACTGGGAAATGTTGATATACCCCAGTACCTCTTTCTTCAACAAAATGTAGAATAGAATATGAATCATTTTTCTTCAACTCAGTTCATGCTGCTATTTAGAGGAGCAGCAGCACTTCCAGCATTAGCCCTGTATTTCAAATATGGTAGCTCTTGTTTTCAAAGTCACTGCATCACAGGTCCACATTGAATTTCATTGCATCAATCTTAATTGTAGACAGTGTTTTGGAGTTTTTTGCTTTTAATTAAGGATTTCAACTGAGATAGGAAAAACAAAAACATTCAGAGGCAAGATGTTCTGTGATCCATCATGAATCTCAGTATTCTTGCCTGCAAGAACTGAAGCAATGTTCAGTGCTTTATACCTCTTTAGCTGCTGCTTGGCTGACATGCATGGGTTTTGCTTCCTTCCTTTCCTTGTGATGAGATACTCTGAATGTCTGCTATCCTTGGTCCATTCATTTTCTAGTTTGTTCTTGGGTTCTCTCTAGACATTTCCCCCCTCTCTATTCACAAACCCCACGTCTGTCTCCATTCCTGGATCTTGGCTCATATCAGTGTGCTACCCCAGACCAAAGAATTATAGCTTATTTCTGCATAAAATGCCCCAATTCTCTTTTTTTTTTTTTTTTTTTTTAATTTTTTCTCTTTGTCACCTTTAGTTAGAGAACAGAAATCTGCTCAGTCAGACTGCTGCTTTGGTGCATACTTCCCTTCATGCATTTCTACTGTGTTATTTTCCAGTTTTTGAGGCACTGTGTAAATTTTGCATTATCTTTGAGAATCTGTATTCGTGCCTGAGTCTTTTCATCCCTGACTATATAGATTCCTCATTTTTTGGCCTTCCTAGGTCCTTTCTCAGGGATCAAGGGCAGGCAGTTTCTAATACAGGCAGGCACTGATGCAATTGTCATTTCCACTGTTAGATGCTTTTGCTGATGAATCCGCGTAACAAACGATTACAAAGGTATTCTGGTGGTAAAGCCGTTTTACCCTGAGATATCCATGTGGGTGGATAGATAGATAGATAAAAAATAATAAAAAGTTCCTCATGTCTTTGCAGCAACATTTTATTTCTCTCCATTTGCTTGCTTTCACCTTTCATATTTGAGAGCAAACCTACATGCTCTGCTCAGCCATTCTGTGTGTTCATCCTCCTACACAGGCACTTCTGCAGCTCTCACTTTATTTCAGCAGTGCTCCTTGTGAGGTCCTGACTCCAGCCTTTCTGAAAAATGCAGAAAAGAAACTGTAAAAATCAAACCCACTCCATAAGCTTCTTGGAGAAGCTGGATCAGCGATGGCATGCGTAGATTATTTTCTGGTGCAGACTACCTGTAAAATCTGTGCTTCATACAGTACTTCAGGATTGTAAACCGCTCTTCCTCTTGGTAGCAAAGTAACAATTATTTTTAGGCACGGATTTTTATGCAGTGGTTTCCCAGCATTGGCCGTTGCTTGTATTTTGTTTGTTTGCTCTTTCAGGTAATCTTTCAGACTCTAAAGACTCACCCCACAAAGAAACAACTAAAACTCAGCCTGGATCTCCTGAAGCAGCAGCGGTAACTTCCCCTGCCTCAGCCACCTTTGGGAAGGCTGTTCAGACACAGCAGCCGTGCTCTGTCAAAGCCTCTTTGTCTTCTGACATCTGCTCCGGCTTAGGCCCCGAAGGAGGCGACGTGAACGCAAGCTCTGGCCAAGGTGATTTTTTCATACCAGCTCTTCAGCATGTCTTCCAGCACATGCTAAAATTAGTTCGCTTCCCTTATGCTTGAACTTTTTAGGAGTGGATTTCACTTCTAGTGATGTAGGAACATGAACCTTTGACAATCCAAATTACTGGCTTATCTTTAAAAAGATCGTTGCAGTATTGTCAGAAGAACAAAAGTAAAGTGTCTTACCAAGTGTTAAGACTCAACACTCAAGAGGGCATGCTAATTTTTAGGAAGGAAATACCTTTCATTTTTGCCAGCAGTGGCTTTATACTGACACCTTTTCTGAAGTCTGCCATACAGATTTCTGAGAAAAAAGAAAGGAAAACAAAAAAGATATAGAAGGATAGGAGATTGTTTCCTTTGGTTCATGTGGGGCTTTTTTTTTTTTTTTTTAGCCCCTTGATACTCCTGGACCCAGAGTCCCTAATTATAAACTACCAAACCATCTTGGTCATGAGGGGGGAAAAAAAAGGGGGGAAAAAAAAAAAGGCAAACCAAAACCAGAGAACTAAGTTATGTTTCCTTTATCTAAGGGGTTAGCTTTGTGCATGATTTTGGAGTCCCAGCTAAATGACTCTAGATTGGCTGTGATCCCCAGTCCCGACCTCTGATACTTCTGTGTATTGCACACCTCCGTAGGCTTGACTGATCTTGTTGCCATGCATATTGGAAGTTACAATGATGATTAAAATACCTTCCTCTCATTGCACATCCTGCCAAACTAATCTACAAAATATCTATCTGTTCTCTTCTGCTGTTATTGCATCCTTTGTGTATGGTCAATTAACTTACTCCTCTTTGGCAAAGTTAAAATGGAGATGTGGATGTTTAACTAACAAAGCTGATTTGACTGATGGTATAGGACATCTGATCACAGCTACTTGTACTTTATAAGTGTCTTTGTTTTCTTCCCTTTATATTCATTTGCAGGCTGGACGGTTTTCCACCAAACGTCTGAGAGAGTGACCTATAAATCTAGTAGCAAACCTCGTACCAGATTCCTCAGTGGACCTGTGTCTTTGTCCATCTGTTTGTATTTGTTCTTTTGTATTTTATCACAGTCCATCTTTCTTTTACCCCTTTTTCCAATTCCATGTTTTATATCTCTAATATGTTTGGCAGGATGCCCCTTTTTCTGACCCATCTTTTCTTTCTTTTTATCTTTCTTTTAAGTAATCATCATGAACACACCTTATTTATATTAATTTTTCATATGAAAGCTTTATTTGCACTGCTTTTGGCTCATGCCTGGGCACCAAAAGCATGTGTGGAAGATCTCATCATTTATTATATAGCCTTATGGTAAATTTTACCCTGGACTTATCAAAGCTTTTGTACGTTATGTGATTTCTGTTGAAGTAATTTTATTTGCAATGTGGCAAATATACATGTCTGCTGTCCCGGTTCCAGCGACAACAAAAAGAAATCCATCCTGTAGACGAATGGTCTCTTTCACACATGTTTGGACTATGAAGACATGCATGTAGCAAGCTGATACAATACTAGAAGGTCACTGAAGGGTATAACTTCCATACAAGGGCTGTATTAACACGATATACAGTACTGTTTATATCCACTCTCTTTTCTTTAATTTTTATCCCCCGCTCTTTGCATGTGGAAATGCTGAGACAATAGTGCTCCAGCTAGTTCTTTCAAAATCTGTTTTCTACGTGGGCTTTTCCCCATGTATTCACTTTAATTACTTTAAGTGAGCAGTTTTTTTATATACTCGTAAGCAGCAGGAAGATCTGGTTACTCCAAGGGAGAGTACCATCAACTTTTTTTGTGTAAGCTGATCTGGCTGAAGCACTTTACTCAGTTTATTTTCTTATGACCTTATGTGACCTCAGAGATGAAGTCAATTAGCAGTTCATCAAAGCATAAATAAGTAAAAACCAATATCAGATTTTCAGATGATACTTTGAAATGGATTGCTAGGATCCAGTATTTTTTGTCTCAAATAATTGTGCACCTGCTATTTGTACCCTGTTTGTATGACTTCTAAAGTAATTGGCAATTCAACCAAATGATTTCAAGCTATTTAATTAAAAAATTAAGACCTTTTTACCCAATCATATATGCTGCTTTTTAGGCAAACAGATTTTGCTTGTACAATAAAGATATGTTGTGCTGAACAGGTACTATAGGCCACTTACATATAACATTAGAAAGGCTAATAATGTTCTTGAGAAAATGTTTGGTTAACTAACTGTTCATTTGCATTAATATCAGATCTCCCATTGGAGTTCTACATTGCTCATCATTATCCAAGTGGTACAGATCAAAGGCACAAGACCACTCAAATACACTCCTCCTGATTTTATGAATAAACAATATTTTAAGAAAATAATCTTGATTTTTTTTTGTTTGAGGTCCCTAAAAGTCCAAGCACTCAGGTTCTTGAAAACTTATGTTTACTGCTCGGCATACTGAATTTATTATTGTGCGAGTTTTTAACGACTACTGAAGTCATGAGACAATTTTGCATTCAGGGATTTTTTTTTCTGCAAACCTGAGGGGAATTCTCAGTTCACAAATTTTCCCATTTGGTATTATAATGGACACAGTAGTTTCTTCCTCTGCACATGCAATTCCCAGAAGTCGTTCTATTAATCTTTCACAGAATTACTATTCAGTAGGATGCAAAAAGACTGGGAGATGGCAATTAAAAACCAGCATATTAAAAATGTTTGGGTGCATGGATATTGTGAATGAAACCAAGGGAATATGTAAATCCTTCAAATCGTGAAGTTTCCCAATGCTTAAATAACTCAGCACGACTAATTGCTTTCTGTTCTCAGCCCATATGCTCTCTTCTTGGTTTCTTCTGGGCGAAGCGTTTGGAGAGGAGGTTTGCACTCCCCCATTTCTGAGTCATACGAGGAGATGGACTGAGTTTCAGGCACTTAACCCTGACACATCCATCCAAAGTCACCGCTGCTCAGAGAGCGCAGCTTAGTTTCAAATACTGCCTGTCACTTGAGTTGCTAGTCAGTTTTCCACAGCAGAATTACTGTTAGGTTTTGATGGGGATAGGAGGTTATTTTAGCCGATTTTCCCAGTGAGTCCAAGGGGGTTGGTAGGGTCTGGGTGAAGGAAGGAAGATGGGGCTGCCTGCAGCCCCATCGTTCCCCAAGGGCAGCTGGGGCTGGGACTGCTGCTGGAAGGACGTACGGCTGGTGATTCCATTGAGTCGGTGTCCAGAGCAGCCGTGACCATGGGCCTCAGGAAAAAAAGCGCTAGATGCTGCTGCTGCTGGGAATGCCATCTGGCTCGTGCTCCTTCCCCTCCGGAAGGGACGTGGGTTGACCCGGTGTGCAGGCAGAGCCAAGCGCTCGGACTAGGAGCTGAACCAGTTTGTGTCTTTGCCGCACGCTTGAGGAAGGAGAGCGCGTGTTGGAGACGGGTGGTGAGCGAGTACCGGGCATATGGAGCTGGGATGCAGCGGGCCAGGAGTGGCAGCTCGGTGCCATTTCTGGGCAGCTCAGGGTCCTGGGTCTGCTCCACATGTCAAGGTTTCCCTGGGATTTTTTTTGTTTGGTTGAGAGCTGTTGGGAAAAGTTGCGCTGGATTTTCAGAAATGCTCTGAATCTAGACATTTGATTAAGGAAAAACAGCCCTTTGAGGAGTCTTGGATATTCCAGTGTGAGGCCTGTACTGTTAGCAGGCAAATTAGCAGCACACTTTTATAAAGAAATGTTCAGATGCATGAAGGATAGTTGTACAAATATCTTGCCCTGATTACAAGATCCATCAGACTTGGAACACTTTGACAGTGTTCTCCAAGAATTGCATTCTGATCTGTTCCCTATGTCCAATGTTGACCTTTCCTTTGTACTTTCCATGGAATAAAATATTTTTGATGGGCTTCAGCATAATTGTAGCCTGAGCTTCTTCCCTAGGTTAAATTGCAAGGGCATCTTAGGGAAGAGTGCACTGATTGTCAATTGGAATTTTCAAAAGCTCCAGTTGGCTTAGACTTGTAATCCTGTGTAAAGCGATTTTTCTCAAGTCTGTAGTAATCAATATATTGTATGTGTATATTCAGTTATGGAAATGGTCTAACAATTTATTGCCATTTCAATTTTATTTTAGCTTTCAAGCTTTTTGGCAGCTGTTAGAGTGCAAATATGGGACAGTGGATTTTTTTCTGTCCTGGCTGATATAATAGCTACCTAATTTCTCAGATAAGAAACCTGGAATTGGAGGTACTCTGCTGAACTTTTGCAGTCTTAGATTAAGTCTTAATTATGATTTATGTCCTTAACTTTACAGCTATTAAACACCTTGATTTTAGAAGTAATAGAATTAAGCTGGTAAATTCGCTTTACCAAATGCATTTTTAATTGAACTTGAATTTAAAACCAATCATAGCCAATGACTGTCAGTCCCTGCTTCAGGCAACATCACTACTTAGATAATATTTCTCATCTCCCAAGCAACACGCTGCAGTGATACGGTTTGGAAGAAATAGCTCTCTTTTTGGTGATTGACTCTCCTGTAATATTTTCCTTAATGTTGGCTCCACTCACGCAGGTATTTTGTGAATCTGTCTAGTATCACTGTTCTCTGTCGCTTCCCCACACATGTGGGGGCCCCAGGTTTGATTTGGCACCTGAGGTGCATATAAACTTGTGACTTGGTTTTCAGGAAGCAGAGGGGTTGGTGATTAAACTATTTTACATGCATTTGAGCACGTACTGTAGTCAGCTGCCTGCTTTTATTTTTCGCAGGCAGTTGCTTTTCATTTGCATACATATTGTGCTAAATACTACCTATTACTACATACAGAAATGCTGCAGAATAGTTAAGAAAATAGCATTCCAGCATTACTGCCACTGGTGTTTCCATAATGGGATTTGCTAGCTAACTTTGAGATAGGCAAGGTAAGGTGTATCTGAGGGAAAAGAGGCGGAAAATTTTACAAATACAACGCAGATTGTTGAGTTGTCAATATGACTTGTATTTGTTATCTAGGCTTTAAGATGAGAAACTAAACTTGGTCATGCTTGCATAAGACATTACTGTAGTCATGTCCTTCTGATTTTCCTGGAAAAGAAACCTTGTTAAACTATATGAAATAATAAGAAAATCTTTCAAAGCAATCCTTCTGTTCCTCCTCATGCCACCCATATCAAAGCACAAACATGTCTTCTCCCTTTTTTTCCTCCCTCTTTACTTTCTCTTCCTCAGTCTCTGACTGATATCTCTCCTTTCTCCTTTGAAGACTCATTCAGAGCCTATGTCAACCTGGACCTCCAATCTCCGAGTTTAAAGCTGCATTTCTGGCACAGTAACATAAAATATCTACGCTGGTTTGCTGTAGAGAAAAAGCACATCCATCCTGTATCTTGCTTTTTGCCCCACTCTCTGATTTTGCTCATGTTTTCAAGTGCTTCTTCACAATAAACTTGCCATGCCCCATGTCAGATACTCATCTCCTCCCATACCATAATGATATTCTTCTTACCAAGTCCAAAATACCTTTCAGGAAATTTGGCACTCAAATAGAAATGGTGCTTATGTCTGGCAAGATCTGACAGTCGAGTAGGGTTCTCTGTACACTTCTGGCACTCTATCTATCCAACAGAATATGTAAAATCATGATGAAGGGTGTAATGAGATAATAATAAAAAACTACATAGTTTGGTTAAATGAAAACTCAGCTACTCTGCTGGATTATTTTTCTGCACTTGGACAAGCCATAAGGGAAACTCATTCACGGTTACTTTCAATTGAAGTTCAGAATCTCACATTTAGACACAAATCCTACTAATAAAGTATTTGGAAACAATTGGCCTCAGACCTGCAGAACAATGTATCTTTTTGGACTTGTAAAACAGGACTTTTAGCTTTGTTTTACAGTTTGTCTTTGCAGCCAGACTAGCTTGACTTGTTCCTGAAAGCATTTTTGGCCTCCTATCACAAACTGAATTGACATCATTTCCTGCATAAATAGAGTAGGAATCAAAACCTCCTATTAGGAAGCCAAGGCAATTAAAAAAAAAAAGATGAAAAAAACCCAAAAAATAAACAAAAAAACCCCACCCCAAACCACACACACACAAAAAATCCCAACACCCAAACAAACCCCCCCAAAAAGCAAACAAATGCATCTTTAAGTCATGGGACCTTGCTTTTGGCATGCTATTGTACTTCTCAAAGCTTCTGAATGGCTGCACATTAAGAAAGGTTTGAGCTGTCCAGTTATTTAGACTTCCTTTACTCACCTGAACTGCTGACTTTGTCTGTCCTTTCTTGCATAATAACTACTTTTTGATTGCTTAAAAGTACAGAAGCTTGTCCGTCAGATTTGTTGTGTTTAGTCTTACCTAATTCTGTATGTCTTGTATTGTTTTACCTTGTAGGGTCCACCTTGAAACGACTATGTCTAGGCAAAGATCACAGTAGTAGTAACTATCCCATTTTTGTTTCTCAGTATTTCCTTCATGGCATGGGATGTTTTCTGCTTTTTTCTTTTAATTATTTTTTACTAAAAGCTAGTTGTTTAATAAATAGAGCTGATGCACTTATACTGATATGAAATTAGACTATATAAATTGTGATACTTTCATAATGCATGTGCTGTGATGTCTTGGGAACCACGCATGCTGCAAGACAGTTGTATTCTTTGTGTGTGAGACTGTGCACGCATGCAGCGAGAAAACCGGATTCAGTGTTTGTCTTTCTGAAATACACACCTTTATATGACTGCAGTTCTCTGCTGGAGGAATTTATAGCTTAAAATGATCTTGTTCCTGTTGAGCTGCATGAAATATTGATCACTAATTGAAAAGTTTTCCTGTCAAAATACTTATTTTTCTCACTGGTCCCTTTCCCCAAGCAAAGGAAAAGGAAATTAGCAGTATTCACTTAGAAGTTATGTTGCAGGTTGAATGCATGATCATTTAAAGGTTATTAACGTATTTATATAACCATAGGACTAAATAGTTTACTCGGTTTCATTGGCTGGTAACTGATTAACAGAAAAAAGAAGACTGAATGTTCATGTTTGCTTAATATAGTAATTTTACCACAGTTCTATGAACTTTTTGCTTGGAGAGATGGTCTTTATTTATTTCAAGTCTTTAGCTATATCAAATATGTTAGCTGAAAAGTTACTTCGTATTTTCTGCCTAGGTCAAATTCAAGCACCTTCAGCTGTTGTTCCTTGCTGATCTTGCTGTGTCAGACTTGTAGTTACCAACACATAAAAAGGACAGATATTTTTTTTCCCCTAGAAATAAGAAACGTGTATATTCTTGAAATAAGCGAACATATAAAATTAAATCTCTGTCAATACTCTTTACTGTCTGCTTTTATCTATACCAAAAGTTCTGTATCTTTATCTTTGTCTCCAAAACTCAAACACCCACTTATGTCCTCCTCTCTTCTCTTTCTTCTGTACATTCATGGTCCTGATGGTTTTTTTCCCCCAAAAGTACACAGATGGCAGAGTAAATGGTGCTGACATCATCAAGAGAGATTGTGGGTTCCCACAGCCTTTGAGGCACCATGCTTGTAACCTATATGACAATTATGTTTTTCCAGGAGGACAGTAAATTCATGCAAGTAAAATAAATGGTAAATGCATTTTTTATGCATGCAGTTTAAGTAATACATCCTGCCTCCCACTCTGTCATGGTAGTCTCCTCTGACGAGACTTTGTAAGCCTTAAGATGTCAGTGTTACTGGGACTGCATTTGTTTCTTCTCCGAGTCATTAATTTCACCTAGAGAGAACTTGTGGGCGCAACACCTAGTGGCTGAGGTAACATAATGTGATAGAAAATATGAACACATTGGACTTGGACCATTTCTTTAAGCAAAGGTGTTCTGTAGAAAGGACGGGGAGGGTTAAAAGTCTGAAAAGCCACTGTTTGAAATGCAGTAGATGAGAAACTGTTTGAGCAGCAAAGAGCTGAAGCAGAGATGCCATCGTCAACTTTCTTTCTGTGTGATTTTCCAGGATCCTCGACAAACAGTCTCGTAACGTGTCCTGAGCCCCTCCCACAATCAACCCTGCAGGTTCAGGCCAACAACAGTAACAACAAGAAGGGGACGTTCACAGATGATCTTCACAAGCTGGTTGACCAGTGGACAAGCAAAACTGTTGGAGCTGCACAGACAAAACCTTCCTTAAACCAACTGAAGCAGAACCAAAAAAGGCAAGACATGGAGCCAAAAGCTAATCCCATGCAAACACAGAATGAGACATGTGGAGTAAGTGGCACTCCTTGAAGAACGTACCTTTTGCTATGTGTCTGAAAGCCTTTGCAGAACTCAGATTTGGAGGAGGACATAAACTAAAGTTGCTTCAGATAGATGCTTCCTATAAATGTCCATCTCTTTTCATTAAGTACTAAACCAGATTTTTTTAAAACTGTCTTTTCAAATAATCTTGAGGGATATATGGGCTGCAATATATATATATAAAATATATATTTTTCAATTGCAAACTGCTTATTAACAGCAATATACAGCAATACTCATACCATTAACCATATGTTGCTCAAGTTTTAACTATTCCTAAAGTTTTCTTCTTTTTGATGTTTAATATTAATCTTCCTTAGGCAGAACAGTGGCTGAGTTGGTGGCTTGGTGGTAGTGACCCTTTGTTTTAGCGGAAGTGGAGTGAGTACTGCGCTGAGCTAGGGAACAGCTGGATGTGTTTCTGGCCCTTGCTTGTTGTACTGGGCATCTTTGAGGCTCTCTGCCTCATGAAAATAGCACCTTCAGAAATGCTGTGCAAGTAAACTACAACAAAATGGAAATTGGAAGCACCCCCATTCATCCCCTCTTATTTTCAGTTGCAGGAAAAAAACATTGCGACATGCATTCGTGTCTGCATTCCTTGCTTGTTTTCATGGCTGACTGATGGTATGAGGCAGGCACAAAAATGAATGAAGAATCCCAGTTTACAATTCTATTCAACACTGGTCTGTGTTTCCAGACCTTTTCCTTCCCCTCACATTTGGACAATTCTTTGACTAATAATTTTCGCTGGATTTTTCTGGAAGACTGGAAATTGAGCCAAAGTAGAGGAGGAAAATAAATTAATTTTAAAAGCAAATAAATAGTGAAAAGAAAACCAGTGAGAGACTGCTTTGTAATCCCTTAAAAACAAGAAAACTGCATCCAGATAGTAAACCATTGCCTTTTTGGCATGCAGAAGGAGAAGAAAAAACTTCTGTGCCGCAGTTGTAGCTCTGTAGATATCTGTGAGGCAAGGTGTGCCAAAGCAGGAACTGCACTAACACGTCTGCTTCAGTACCTGTTGGTTTCAGAGCTGGTAGGGTCACTGACTTCATAGGGAGAAGCGTTTGTGCAGTTTTCTGTCAATTCTTAGTTACCAGAGAGTAAATAATCCTTCTGCATAGTGATGGTTTAACCAGTATAAACCCGTTCTGGAGTAACAGCGACATCCACTTAAGACCCTTTTATGGTGCTTAGTTGCTGACTGGGGTTAAACCACAACATTCTCACAAAATAAGTCAAAGGAAGTGCTAGTAAACACAAGCTGAAGATTTCTAGAAAGTGATGGTGAGGGCACAGATTTTGTTCTGTTAAGTCACTTCTTACTCTCTTTTCACATGCTTTTTGCAGCTTGATGTCTTTTTCCTGTGACTCCTGCAGTAGTTTGAAGTATTTGATGGAGGTGTTTTGCCCACTTACTAAACTGGAAAAGAGAGTGGTTATTTTGCTTATTTAAATCACCCATTAATATCAATTTAGGGTTTATTTTACCTTCTGCGGTCTTGGTGTCTGTGCTTCAAAGCCTGTGGAGAAGGCAGAGTATCACTGTGAGAGGAACAGGGATGTCCCTGCCTCGATACATTGATTTTAGAGGGTTTCTTTCTTTCTAGAACATGGCAGTTGTTCCAGGGAATTAGCAAGGCTGATTGAAAACTTTTAGAGATAATTTACCAAGAGCACAGAGAGGTTGGGATGCCCTGCTCTTCATTTCACGTTATTGCTTGTTGCTTGGAGGAGTGGCAGTCAGTTGGAGCCCTTGTGAGCCCTGTGCCAGCTTGCCCTGGGTGGTTTTGTGCATAAAGCCCTCGTAGGGCCACATGGGCTGCAGAAGAGTTGCAAAGGTAGATGGCAAATATTCTTAGTATGGTTATTGTTGGGGTATTTTGGCCACGAAGATTGCACAGTATGCCGTAGGTGATAGAAAAAACAGGGCAGTGGATATGATTTTAAAGACTTTTACAAGGGTTGTTTTGGGGGTTGAACGTCATCCTGCTGTTTGTACCTTTTGAAATTCACCCTAAAGGGGAAATTGAAGTTGAGGAGAAGACTTCATGATGTTGGGAGAAAAATAGCCAAAAGAGGAGGAAGGAAATTGTGCGAAGGCACCCTTTAGTCTGGACAGCCAGACAAATGACCATCAGTCCTTGGAGTGATGAATTACATGGGGAGATGTTATACCTGCACTGAATCACCATTGAGTCCACCTTTTAAAATGGTATTGAAAAGACAAAAAGTACTCAGGAAATCACATAACGGATGGAAAAAATAGCTTTCTAACAGGGAGCGTATAAAGCTAAGGCTGTACTACTTCAGTCCATCTGTTAACATCATCTTTTCATCATCTTTTTTTGATCAATACAAAAATGCCTTTGCAAGAAAAGAATAAGGAACACTAAACAGATTTCCAGCCCATCAGAGAAAGTTATAATAAGGTTTTACGCTGGAAATAAAGGCCAGATAAATTGGAAATGTGGTGATTCTTATGCCTTCTTTTTTTTTTTTTTATTACTGGAATAAGCTAGCAGGAAACTACTAGGGCAGGTTTTCTCATATCTTCAGACGGGTGTTTTGCTTTAGGAGAAACTACTGTTGGTCTGGTGGGATGATTGTGAATGAGGGGCAGGAGGCAGGCAGTATTCTTACCTTCACTTCTAAATTGTCTCTGGAGGTTATTGGACAGAAAGATGTCTCCTTGAAGGGTTTTTAAACAAGAGTAGGAGTGATGTGAGTTGTCCCATGGCTCTCTGTTGGTTATAGGTGCCCTGGGATTAGTACCACACAGAGCTCTTGTACGTGACACAGAGGCCACGTAGGCGATGAGCATCCTTCTGGGGTGGAAGTCTAGGGCTTCTCTTATACAAGGTATGACAAAGAAGGCATTAAACCAAATGGCCCCTTTCTACTCTGTATGTGGGGTTTTTTTCAATCTCTAGGCCAAAGGAAAATTGCAACAAATCCTTATTGGTTAGGGGTAGAGTTATTTTATTTATTTTTTAATTTATTATTTTCTCTCACTGTCCATCTACTGTTATTAATATGCAGGGCAGTTGTAGGGCTAACTTCAGGTCTTCTCTTTCACCCTGGAAACAGAGGAGTAACTTTCCTGAGTTATCTTTTTTCTTGAGGTGCTTCTACCACCATCAGCAAATTGTTTGCTGTGTGAATACAATAAATTATTGGTACTTTTTTTAACTAAGTGAAGAATACTCTCTAAGGTTGGAAATCAGCTCAGAAAAGAAATTGGTGGTGTGTTTAATAAGAGTTAGTGGCTTTATTTTCATCCTCTTTATCATCAGAGGCATAGAAAGCAATAAAATAATTGGGATGCAAAGGAAGACTTTAAATACTGCTTTGTTGCTGTGGAAGTTACCTGTCAGTTTGGCTGCAAATCCTGGTTGATACATAGTAGAAGTTTGTGGTGGAACCTTGAGGCATCCAGTTATGTCACAGGAGGACTGAAATGTTCCTTTTCAAATGTTTTCTTTAAATCTGGAAATACACATAGATTCTCATCACGGGAAGTTTGAAATGTTACAGGAGATATTAGGAAGAACTGAAGTCAAACTCCCTGATAATAGTTATTTATGTCATGCTCATCTGTGTTGAAGACATGACGAAATAATCCTTTTCTACAGGTATTACCACCAGTCAAGGAATATGCTTAGGAACATGAGCTGCCTTGTGTGTAAAGAGTACTGAATGTTGTGTAGTTAAAGGCATTATTTGAAGATGCCTGGGATTAAAGGGTTTACCAAAAATATTTCTTGTTCATCGTACGTATACATAGCTCCATGGGTTTTAAAGAAAAAACTGTTACCCCCAAAAAAAGCTGTAAACATGTGTCAGGTCCATAATAAGGTTGTTTCTGTGAACATGCAGGTCTGTGTCAGTTGGCGATGTGTGCTGGGGCTCAGACACCATCAGTAAGAGCTGCACATCTGTTTGCATTTAGTACATCTTGATTTTAATGAGCTGGCTGCCTGGGAAGCAGGCTTTCTGGAGATAGCCACAGATGCAAAAATGGAGCGGAAGGACTATTAACACCTTTTACTGTATCTTCCATCTCTATTGGATTGGAAGAATAATAAAAAATAGGATGTGTCTCTGTTTAAAGCTATTAGATGCTGCCTTCTTGGTCTGAATGTCAGAATGGCTTTCCAGGAACCTGGAAGAGCACAAACACAAATCTTCAGTATCACCTAATAACTTTTGGATTTTCAGCAAACTGGAAAAAGGTGATTAAAAAGATGTATTAGCATCCTTGCCCTGCTCATGTTGGCAGCCAGCTCTAACCCTGTCCTGTGATTCAGTTTTGTTTCAATGGTAGTTGGACTATACAGAAGTAAAACAGTAATGCTAATAACGTAGCCATCAAAATGTAGCTGGAAGAAAAATAATCTAAATCCTGCATTTTTAGAATAGGTTGTGGTAGTTATGGTCAGCTTTCACAGCAGAATTACCCATTTTCATCTGTTCTAATGTAAAACCATAAATACTTAATGTTTATAAGTCAAACACAGCTCTTAGCTATGAATATGGCTAAAGTGGCACTTTAGAGCTTGCTTGGTAAAGTGTGAGAACAAGGCAGAGAATTTTAAAAAGTCCAGAGAACAAATTACTTTTTATTTTTTCCTCTGAACTACCATAGCCTTTGTCCAGTGGGGTTTGTTTCATTTTTACATATATTTTTGTGCATGTTCTTCTTTATGTATATGTTGTTCTTGTTTTCTAAATGCATATATGTGATTATTTGGGGGAACAGGAATAAATGGCAGCAAGTGAAGGACTGGAAGCAGAAGGGCAGGCATTTGGGGAAGCAGGAGCCAGAGGTGGCTCTTACCCAACAGGGACTTGTACAAGCCCTCAGGGCAGAGGTTTATTAGCGCAGGGAGAGTTTGGCAAGTGCAGGAGAGGAGGTGGCATGAGCGGAGGTACAAAGGCAGCAGCCAGAGATGCCACCAGAGATGTTTGTTCAGTAAGTATACTGCTTCTGTAGGGGAGGCTAATTGAAATGCAAAGGGAAAGAGGAGGGAGGGAATTTCACTTCCTTCCCATGTAATATAGAATACATTTCAGGATGTCAAGCCAGACTCCCTTCAAAAAAAAAAAAAATTCCTATTAAATATCTTTACCAGACACACGGACTTTTTTACATGGTGATGACAGACACAAATTTTGCAGTGCATTTGTTAAATTCATTAAGTTTGAGACTGTGTCTACCTTATCAGCCTGCTTAAGGACAGGGCAGCTGACTTTACTAGGCTGTAGACAGGCAGCAGAAGAAACAGAAGTAAGTTAATATTGTAATATTAAAAATGAGGTAATGCCATCCATAGCTGGCTAAGTCATATAATCAGTTGCATTCCTCATTACTAGTGTTGTGTCATCTAAAGTTGAATTAGGAAGGTAAAAGACCACTTCTGCTTTACACTCCTGCAGGAGGATTAGCATATTTTAAATAAACCCCAAACACTTCTATATGACTGCAGGCCTTGGCTATAAAGATCTTTTGTATTTCAGTGATCTCTAAACATTGGTTGCTTGAGCTGGATAAAGGGGTCTGATATTGTACCACTTGTTTTCAATTCCCAAAATAACTTCAGTGTAAAAGAAACAATTCACACCCATATCTTCAAGCTGTGGGTAGAATACCAAAGTCCAGAAGATGCGCTGGAAGCTGCAGCCTTGTCACCGCTAACATATAGTGTGCTGTAGTTGATGCACATTTTGGAATCGACAGCTTGTGCCAGAAGTGGCACCCTTTGAACAAACGTGCCACTTGACAAGGTAATAGATAAGAGGAGAGGTCACCTGGGCAAGGAGGGAGCTACAGATAGCAAATGTGTCCTTTCAGCACAGAATTAGCCAGCTCGTGAGTGACGGGAGAACTTACTGGTTCACAGCTTCACTTGTGAGCTTCAACCCCCTGGCAGCTGCCGGGCTTGTGCTCAGGGGTGAAACACCCTTACCGTTGGCAAGGCACCCAGCCTGCCATGTAACTCAGGGGCTTCCTTCAGTGTACTTCTCTTAAAATACCAGCCTGATTGATTGAAATGCTGAGCTAGTTCTGTTTACAGCTGTAACTTTGCCCCCAGTGTAGGTACACACCTTGTTCATCACCATGTGAATGTCCATCTGCTTCCCTTTGAATCTTACGACTTGTAGTCTCATGGCTTTCCTATCTCCTTGTGCTGTTTTGAGGACTGTGCTGGTGCACGTTGATTTTGATGTTTCAGTTGGCATTTACGTGCAGGAAGAAATGGGTTGTTTCAGCCTCTATCAGTGCTGAGTCATCATAGCTGGTTAAAAAATGATGGTTAAAAAATGGCTTTGATCAAGAGACTTCTGTCCAGGGGAAGGTGCAAGAGCAAGATGTCTTGTTGCCTCTTAAAGAGTGTGTTTTGCTCCCTTGAAGAATGCGATGGAGGTAGAGGAAGCAACCTTAAATCATTCATGTGCATTTGTCATGACATTAACAAGTTTTAATAAGTATGTGTAATGGTCGGGTTTGGAGCATGAAGCAGTTCTATTCCAGGTTGCATATACATAGCCTTAAATACAGCTGCTGCTTTTCTAAGTAATTTAGCTGAGAATGAAATAGTCAAGAAGCATGAATCTGGTAGAAGTAGATTCTCAGTATTTTAAAATAAGCTTTTTCAAGTTAGGATGTTTAAATAGGACTGCTTGCTAAAATGTCACCTTACATTTTCAGTGCTACTGTATAATCTGTTGCTCATGTTTACGTGCATCTGTTTTCATCCACTTACAGTTGTCTAGTTTGGTGGAAACCATTATTTTGAGGATGTTATAACAAGGGTCTAATAATAGGCTTAAAGTCTTCAGGTCTTAAAAACAAGTCCTCAGTTCCTCTGTTTATTGTTCTCTGGCTTCTGCTGTTAATTTTGGTGGATTTTTATACATTAATAATGTTAAATTCATTATACCGAAACGGCTATTTCTCTTAGTCTGATGCTCGCTGTAAGATTCAGGTTTCAGACTAGAACTGGAGATGGTGAAGAAGGATATCGGATATTTCGGTACTTTTCTAAAATTTGCTTTGGAGCACAGTGCTGCCCCAAGAGCAGTAAATCCCAGAATGACATTGCCGTTTTTGTTTTGTTATTGAGAAGAAAAACAGAAACAGAGAGTAAGCATACCACACAGTCTTACACATATATTCATTTTTTTCTGCTGAAATTTCATCTTCATACCAATTTTATCAATTTAATATGGAATATCAAATTAATGGGAGGTCCCCAGACTTAAATAATGCCTTTTTTTTTTCTTATGCTGTGAATAGGTGCTGGCTTGGTGGGAACCACTGCCCGGAGTTGTAAATTCTGTGAAGTTAAAAACGTAATGAAATGCTGCAAGCACCATGTGCAGAGAGAGCATGCAGCATTTTGGATAACAGTTGTTTCCGTGGCATTGCGCGTGATGAAGCTTATAATTTGGGAAGCTCTGCCATCCCCATATTTAGGAAGGAGAGCTCTTTCTCTGCCCCTCACATGCAAAAACTGAATAATTGAAGTGGATGTTAATAGAATTTTAGAAAAATAACTGGAATTGGTTCTGGCAGCCCCCAAGGCAGGAGCAGCTCCTGCTGTGTCTTTGATGCTTTTACCTCGCCTGGTCTCAGCCACCACCTGTGCTGGGTATTTAACTGCTGCGGCAAATCTCTTTCTGTTCTTCACAACTCTTAGTTCAATGAGGGTGGATAAAACAACTTCTTACAGAAATACGTGCTAGAATTTTTCAAATCTGTTCTGAGGCTGGCTGTAAGAATATGAGATTTGGGTTAGTTCTGCATTTAGTTAATTTATTTACTTTTATGCACAAGACCGAGCATAAAAGATACCCAAGTTACTCGGGAGGTTTTTTGTGGTTTTTTGTGGCGTTCAGTTCTCACCTGTTAGGTGATGCTTCCTGCCTCCTTAAATGGTAAGATTATATTCAGGCAGTTTTCCCCTCCTCCCTCTATCAAGCCTTCCTATTAATTTCCAATTTTTTTTTTCATTTAAAAAACAAACGAACAAACCCCAGAAGAACAAGCCCAGGCCCGAAGCTCCAAGGATGCCGTGCCACCCCTGTGCTCCCCTCGGCTCGCAGGTGCCCAGGTGCAGGCAGGGAGGGCCATGCCCCCGGTGGGAGCAGCGCGGCACCAACACTCATGTTTCGGCATCCCAGCGCTGCCTGCGGCTGATGGGGAAAGAGGAGCTTCATAGCGACGCTTTTTGTATTTTTCTTTTTGTAGGTTAATTCGGTAAGAATGGAACAACGCACTTTTTCCCCAATCCCAGTGTCTTGCCCCATGCCCGCTGCTGCATTAGCTCCCGGAGCTTCACCGTCCCTGCCAGTGCCTCTGCCAGGGCCTGCCCTCTCTGGCACAGTGACACCTTACATGATGCCTCTTTGTCAGTACGGAGGAGTTTTCCCGACACCCATTTACGGAGTGCCGTGGCCGGGGCCTGGCTTTGTCGGAGGTCCGAGCATTGCACGGTTCTCACCCCTCAGCAAAAGCTGCCTGCACACGTACCCGGTGCCGCTGCAGCGACCTGCTGCTGAGCCGCCGGGCCCGCGCCTGCGAATGACGTAGCTGGGTTGCCTTGCCGTGGGTCGTGGTGATTCCAGCGTTGTCACGTGGAGTGTTTGACCTGTCGATGCCATACACGTTGGACGAGGCGGGGGTCTGGGTCAGGCCTGCTAGCATACACAGCCATACGCCGCATCCAGCAATCACTGTGAAGTGGTTTCACACAAGATAGTTTGTCTGTTCCGGCAATATTTGCTTACATTTCGTTGCTGAAGACACTTTATTCTGTTGCGTTCTGATGTTTTTCACTTGCGATCCTTAAAGTCGATGTACTTGAATTGATGACTAGAAAATTGTACTAACCCCTGCAGGAGTACAGTGCCTTGAATTTCAGCTTTTCAGTTCCAGCTGGAAAGAGATGTAAAATTATTTAAAAGGTGTATTTTATTTACAATCTGCTTGTGAGTTGAAGTTCTTTTCATTTGCAAAAATATTGAAGGTTTACAGTTAACGTTGTTCATCAGTTTCATTCTGCTGTAAATGCTTTTATTTTAATTCATGGGTTGAATTTTCATATCTGAAGCTTTTAAAACAAAGTAATAGTTGTAAGGTGAGATTTGTTTGAGATGCTGATCAAAAATTTGTGTTTGTACAAGGAGTAGTGAAATGCACATTTTAAAATAGGAGCATTTACAGAGTGATCCAAGTAACTTGTATATAAGGACAGGTAATAGCTTCGGGCAGTGCAATTCATTCTCTTCCCCAATCTTTGGTAAGGTGTGGTAGAGGGCAACTTATTTCTCTGACAGGCAGGCAAATACTGTTTTCTTCTGGATTAGCAGCGAATTGGATTACATTTTCTTTCCCCTACTGGGCTTTTATGATTTAGTTAAATTACAAATTCATGCATGTTTTGCAAGTGAAGAAATCTAACTGAAATCTTGATTGTAGGAGAACATATCTCCGGGTTACTGTAAGAACTGTGTAAATACAGCACTTGCGTGTATTCTGGCTTTGGTTCAGCTACCAAGGTTAAGAATGGTGTTTTGCCTCTGACATGCTAGCAGTATTCATGCTAAAACAGAATAAAAATGTGAAGCTCTTCTTTTTCATATCTGATACTTCAGTTTTGGAGTCTTACCATCTTTTGTTTGAAAATTGTTTTGTTTTTTTTTAATTTTTATTTTAGTTTTAATTAAGTTTGCGCTCTAGGTGGTATGGACACCTCTCTCCTGTTTGAAAGTTGCTTTTTGCCAGTTTTACCATGCATAACGTCTCCACCTGCACCTCTCAGTCTAAAGGCACAAGATAACCACTAAAACTGATTTGCTGATGGTAAGTCTCCTTTCCCTCAAAAGCGCTAAGGGAGAGTGTTACAGGCACAAGTCACGAACCGTGTGGTCACATCTGAAGGCACATTGCTCTGTATCTCTACTGCGATGACATTTTATACTGTCTGCTGAAGGGCAGAGATGTCTTGTGCTGCCAAGCTGTGAATTGTATAGTTCTATTGTACTTTGAGCATTATATCTGTCTAAATTATTTTGTTTGTACCCTTTGAATATATTATTCCATCAATTCAGTTAGAATTGAATTTTATAGACAATTATGCAGAGTCTTCTGCCTGGGCAAAATACTTACTGTAGTAAGAGATTTCTGTTCTCTGTAACATGTATCTTTAATTTGTTTGGGTTTTTTAGATTCATGTCTGTATGCTTCATGAGCAAACATGGAAAATATGTTCTCACACCAGTTTTCCTTCGGCTTGCACTGAATCTTACAGTTTATGTCGCTATTGCCTGTTGTATAGTCCATCCCTTGTATACTGACAAAGTCAGTGGCACTAAAACCCCCAAGAAATTGTATAGATCAAAAAGAAGAAAAATAAACATTTTGTGCTTGAAAATTGTGTGAAAAACCCAGTGTTTTTCTAAAATGTAGAATTGTGTCAATTCCCAGGTGTTCCAGGTAACTCTACATTTGTTTTCCAGACTCTAACCCCTTTACTTGTGTAGAAGGAGCAGATGTGATGCCTCCACTGTTCCTCAGGCTCTGACCATAACTTACATGTCCCACCTCTTGGCAGCTGTAGAAGTAAAACGGTGCTCCAGAAATCGCGTAGTGCCACCTTGCAGGTTACATTGCTTGAAATCCCCTGCCCGCTGTGGTATTTCTGGTGTTACGCTGCTGCAGACTGGAACATTTAATGGGTTCCTTCAAGCATATAGTGTCTTCAGTATTGCTGGTGGTACATGTGAGGATGTTAAGACTTTGGTAGGTGGTGAAAGAGGCACAGGGACTGTGTCTCTCCTACACTGAAAAGTGCTAGGGAAGCCCTTTTAACTTGAGCCTGGCATCATTTAAATGCGAGGAAGCAAAGATATGAAGTTCAGCCCCAGTGTTAGCACCCTCTTGGCGGTTGCCATCATTGGTGTTAGGCTGCAGGAGAAATTAGGAAAGGACATGCAGGAAGAGGTTTGATGCTCCTGCTTTTGTCTTCCTGTGCATCCGACCCATGCAGCTTTGCTTTATGTGCTGCGTACGTTTAAAGGTCTGCGATCTGTGCTGCACCTCGCAGGGAGTCCTCTTCTCCCAGGCCGGCGGCTGTGTTGCATGTGCTGCATGCCCAGGCAGAGCCGGCAACGGGCAGGGGGGGCAGCTGTGTGAGGGAGGCTTAAATGCAGCTTCCAAATTTCTAGTGGGTGTGTTCCTAACTGTTGCATCTTTAGCTGGCATTGGGGCCAAATAATGGCTCAGAGGTTGATGTTTGCATTTCAGTATTCATGATTTTAATTTTCTCATAGCCGTCTTGGCTGCAATTTTTCTGACTATTAACTTCAAGCTACGTTTTGTTGCTCCCGATCGTGTCAAAGGGTACTTTGACCCTCAGCGGCCATTAATCAAATGACTTGAGATGAAATAAATGCAACAATTTCTTGAGCAAAAGACAAGCAAAGGAGCAAGAGGGACCTGAGGTGTCCGTGCTACACCATCAGAGGTGGGGGGTCTGCACCCCGAAAGACATTCCCCTGGAGATCCCAGAAATGAATTAATTTTATTCCTGACTCTGAATATGGCTTTGATGTGCCTCAAACAGGGGCCAAACCTGCTGGGTAGAATTTGCCACCTTGCCGGTTGCGGGCTTGCAGCATGTCCCATAGCTCTGCCGTCTCGCAACATTCCCAGCAGTGCTCTGCAAGGACATGTGTGAAGTCAGTACGGATGCTTAGCTTTAAATACAAGGTTTCAACGAGGGAGCTCGCAAATCCCCCAATTTTCAATCTTTTGGAAGTTACAGAAATTTAATACAAATACCAAAAGAATGTTTTTAAACTGCCAAGTCAGGCACCTGGTAGTTCAGAAATGCCAAATTAAGTTTGCCCATATGCTATTAATTTGGCTTTCTGATTGCTGTACATCATGATGGAGTATCTAAATGTGTAATCACATCCTGTTTTCCCACTGCATCCTGGCTTGCTTGAGCTGGGCAGGGAGGAGAGCTGCTGCCACCGGCACTGCTTGTCTGCCGCAGGGATGCAAAGTGGGGAGCTGGAGATAGTAGGGAGAAACATTTGAGCTGCTTAAGGCTCTTCTGCAAATCCTGATTCAACCTCCCTGATGCAGATTTCATTCAAAAGACTGATGTAAAATTGGTCCTTGCGGTTTCTTTGCATGTTTAACTCTGGGCTTCACAACTTTAAAGAGGTATTACTACTAAACTATTACTTTACATCTATCTCCAAAGTGCTCCTTTTTTGCTGTCTACTGTATAACTTCTTTACTTTTCCTGACATATTTGACATTGGCTGGTATGAAAGACAAGATGAGGGACTGAATGAGCCAAAAGTGGTGGTCTCTTTGCTCCTATAGAGATATTCATGTTTGGGAATAGGGCACGCCCGTGCTAAATGGCAGTATTTCTGAAATGAACTTCTTAACCAAGTTGCAGGTTTTGCCATTTGGTATTTGTGGAAGGAAATCACTAATACTTCTGAATCGGTCATTAGTTTACTTTGGCTTTGTCAATAATGGCTCTTTCCCTTCAAGCTTTTTTTTTGGTGGTCCCTTTGCTCTATTTTCAATTCTGAGAACATTCAGAATTTTTCCAAACAAGCTCCATGGACTTAGCACTTGATGGGTCCGCGTCCGTATTGTTCAGTTAGCGCATGTTTGACTAGGATAAAGATCCATCCTCCTACATTCTTTGGAAGCTGGCTTTGGAGAGTTATAATCAGAAGTCTCACTTCTGAAATGATGTGACAGCAGCATTGCTTTCCCTGTCCCCCCTAATTAAGCAGAGGGTTCAAGACTTTTTGAGTAAGATTGATGTCAGATGTTAGCTAGTATGGCAAAAACCTTCCTAGTTTTCTTCCTTGCTGCCAACTACCCCCCCACCTGACTTTGCAACAGATGCTGTTAAAAGTGTTTGCTTGGAGACAGAAGACACAAATTAAATCATTCATGACTACATTTAATACCTTAGTAAGGTTTCCCTGCATTCTCTGGTTCCTTGTCTCCCTTTTGCAGCCTCTGACTCCTGGTGATGTTTATGGAGAAGGATAGCAGTGCTGGAGAGGTGTGTGGTTGCTGAATGTGAGCAAGGTCTCTCTGCAGAGTATACGAGCAGGGAGTTCATGTGTTCTTCGTTGTCACAGATGGATGAATCTCTTGCTATGGGATTGAATTTATAAAACAGCAAAACCATAATCTTGTGGAATTTCTTGCTATGGTTATTTATTATTGATTGAATCCTTGAGGAGCATTTCTTTGATTTGTGGTGTTGGGCTGTGGTTGGCTGGCGCTTAGAAAGGCTGCACTTCAGTTGAGTATTTGGGCAAGCTGTCTGGTGTGCTGATCCTTGTGGTGTTTCTTCTGAAGGAACCTGGCAAATACAATTATTTTCCTGTTTATATATATACTAGTCAAATGAACCATTGATCAAGTGGGAATTGTATTGTGACTTATACATGTCATTGACTTTTGACTGGGGCAATACTTGCTTTTTTGGGTAGGTCTCTTTGTGGAGCCGTCCCTGCAGATGCAGCAGGAAGGTGATGTTCCAGCCCTGACCATGCTGGTTCTTTTATTAATGCAGATAAGCTCCAGAAGTGCAGCATAATGAAATGGATTTTAGGAGCTGCCAGGTTACAAATTCTGCATTATTAAAGAATTTGTTGCTCAGAGGGATTTGGATGTCCTGTGATGCTGATGTTAGCTGTGTCGGTAAATAGATTACTTATAACTGATTCATCTGAAAGTCAGGTTTACACCAGGAAGCAACAACTTCTGTAAATTATGTGGTCCTTTCTGCTTTTTTTTTTTCAGAGTGCTAGTTGTAGTGTATGTACTATCAAGATTGTTGCTATATACGCTTAGATGTATATTTTACTATAAAACTTCTCCCTTGAAATAACTTTCACATGAAGAGTTTAGAGGCTGCATTATTCAAGCCTTCAGTCTTACCATCCAAAGCCTCATTAAGCTTTGGATTTTGCTTGCTAAGTGTGGAGAAGCTATGCATCGAAGACTACCTACTGTTTTGATGAACTATCTGTTATAACAGTGAAATTCTTGTAACAAGTTCTTGGTTTTTCGAAGTCTGGTGAGCAAGGGAAGTTGTATTAATTTCTTTTAATGTAGTGCCACTGGATGGATTCACAGTGTATATTTAGCACGCTCTTGTAGTTGCACGTGAACAAGGCAGGAGGAAAAGTTAGGATTTTTTTCTTTCCCCTCAGAAAGGAGCAGATCCCCATACTTTGCCTTTCATTATTGAGGCACCACTGAGTGCAGTTACAGCAACATTGCTCTCAAGGAGTTTCAGGTGACAGCATGGGCATGGTGAGAGCCTTCTGAGCCACTCTTCTGGGGACTTTTTTGTGTCTATCATACTTTTTTCTGAGATATTTAGGGCTCTGTCACCTTGTAAAAACTAGGAAATTTAAGAAGAAATAATGAGCTGCCAGTCCTTCTCAAATGGGTGTTCTTTAGGTCTGACATAAAATACCCCAGAAAAGTATTTACTTATGTGTTACTGTTCTTTTTTTTTAATTACTTTGCAAATAAGGTAAAAACTTCCTCAGCATTCAGTTTTTATTTATTAGGGTAGATAGACTATACCTAATATCTTTTCCACTGTTAGTCACAGTTACAAGATGTGCAGTCACTGCCTTTTTCCCACAGTTCTCCCCAGCACCAAGAAGATTTTGAGTATAACTGAGTTCACTGATCTCCTCAGTGCTGTTCCCTGTTCATTCTTTCAAAGTTCAGACTAATTTCAGAATAAGAAGTCCAGAGGTTGTCCTTGGGACATGGGCTAAGCATCTGTGAGGGTTTGTATGAAGAACGAAGGCACCTGGAGAGCTCGCTCTAGTTTTGGTTTTAGGGCTCACCTGTGGTGTAACCAGGAGTCAGGCCCATTGCTGTTTTAACGTTATTCCCCGTTACCTTGAGATAGTTAATTTTGTCTTGTTTTCCTGGATGAACTTCTGTGCCAAATTCTGGTTGTCCATAGCGAGCAGATGTTGAGAACGGTGCTGGATTCAGGTGGATCTGCAGAACATGCTGATCAGAAGCTTGGGGAGGAATTATGATCAAGACGTGTTTTTACTTCCTTTAAAAGCAATTCTTCCTACAAGCAGGCAGAGCAAGAAATACGGGAGGGAGAAAATCGGGACTGCATTTGATAAAAGCAAAGCCTAAACCACGGAGACCCACCAGGAGCTAGACACAGATGGCATCTGTTTGCACAGTGCGCTTTCCCCCAATGTCCCTCGCCTTCCCTGCTGTTCTAAAAGACCCACTGCATTTTTTCGGAAAGCATCTAGCAAATTGTATGCTATATAAACCCATATATGCTTGCAAATCCAGTAACAGCATGCATGTTTCCATGCCGTAGAGTGAAGGGCTTTGGTGCATGTCACTGTGAGCATGTCACCAGCACAGCCAATGTGTACCAGTGGGGCACGTACGGCAGGGTGTGTGGGATGTGTGGTGGCACCCTGTGTTGCTGCTGCTTGTTGGTGCCCTCATTACGTTTTATTCTGGTACTGTCATTTCAAGCCCTCGGCATCTCTGTACCCTTTCATGTCCAGCCAGCCATCTTGTCCTGCGGTCCGCAAAGGGTGGTGGAGGCTGAGGGATCCCATTCCTACCTAGTGTTCTGCTGGTGTGGGGTATGGCACCTCTGCTTCCCCGGTGGGAGGGGGATCCCAGGCTTGGCTCTTGTTTCCATCAGACAAGGGAGGCAAGCTTGGGCTGTGCTGCCAAGCCTGCAGGCACGGGGAGCCAGTGCCCATGACTTGCCCCAGCAGTCCCTTCATCCCTTCAGCAGTCTCCTGCAGCAGCCATCAGCTGCCACGCAGCACCGTGTCCCTCTCCCCTCCTTACTCCTTAAACTGAGACAAACGCTGGGCATCTTTGCTGGCTTTCTCTATTTCTGCCTCCAAGGAGACCACCTCTTCCCCCGTGGGAATGAGGACTCCGGTCTGAGTGACTCCACAGGGTGCTTAGATTCTGCCACCAACATAAATATGTTTATGCTTCTAAGCTTTCAGTACAACATGGATGATGTGTTAAAAGAGGATTTTGGTTTCTGTTTCCCTGCGGTACGCAAAACGTGCACAGCAGCTGGCATGGTTGGCAGAAGCATCTTCTGCACGCTCCGGGTCCACGACCTCATGTGGCCCTTTTGGGTTTTCTTTCGGTTTTCCTATATGTGAAATCCATATATGGATTTTTTTTTTTTAGATTCTGAAAATGAGATCGTCAGCGACTGACACGTGGCCCCCTCAGCTACGGTGCCAAGCGCAAGGCCCTGCCGCGGCTAAGGAGGAGGAAGAGGAAGATGGGAAGTGATTTATCATGTGTGAGACATTCTGTGCCGTTCTGGTCCATTCAACGCAATTTTGTAACTTCTTTCTAATCATTTTTTTATTTATAGTTGGAAATACAAAAATGTTATGCAAAAAAATAAAGGAGAATTATTTTGGGGGAAAAGGATTTTGTTCCAAATTGTTCCCTTCTGTTGTGAGCCAGGTTCCTGTGAGCAGCGGCTGGAGAAGAGGGAGGAGGAGGAGGCACTCCTTCAAATACTTTGTTTCATGCAGTTGATTGTAATTTAAGTAATTTTCCAAAAGATAAGCTAGGCACGCATATTCAGATTCTAGTACAAAGAAGATAAGTTCCAATTCCATTTAAATTTCTCACAGTTCTTTTGTAAAGATAATACTCTATTTTAAATCTGCTTAAATCAAGTAAAGAAACCTACAGAGACTTCACCGGCGAGTAAGTTTGTGCTTGTCACTTCCCTTTTTACCTCTTTCTTTTTCTTATAGACTGGCTGCATTTTCTTGCCAGAGTTAAATACAGTTCTCAAGTCACTTCTAATTTTAAATGTAAGACTAAAATCCTTCTACAGATGAGTCGGTAATTGGAGCAATTTTTAAAACTTCAAAGTGCCTTCAACAAGCTAAAATTATGTAGTTGGAGATTTCTTTTTCTTGATTCACTGATGATGGGTTTCAGCTGTCTCCTGTGTTGAGGTGATGTACAAAGTAGTTTGTAGCAATAATCTCATGAGTAATCATTTATTATAAAGGACTACTCAACTTTTTTTTTAGAAAGATGGGCTTTAGCACTGTTCCTAAGGAGTGGGAAAGAGTGCTGCTCTTGCTGTTGGGCCCCAAACTCTTCTGAACCTCTGCTGCTGTGCTATGCACCCAAGGACCTCAGTTGCTTCCCCCTTAGACAGTTCCATGGTGTTCTGACCTTTTCACTCTTGTTTTTGATACCAGAGAAATAGGAATTTCTATTTGCCCATAAGCCTTTCAGTACCATCCTTTCTCCCAGCTGGAGCCTGGCATATTGTTTCGTTGTTATCTGCCATGTCTGTCTCTTCCAAATCTCAGTTCTAAATAATAAATCTTATTTTGATGCCGTTGTTCCCTATTTCCTTTCCATCTCGGCTTCTCTTGCCCATCAGCAAGGGTGATGAGAGCACAGGTGGAGTTAGATATATTGCTGAAGCTCAAGAGCCCTGAAGCAAGGAACCATTCAAACACTTTGTAAATTCAGAGTTTTGAAGCCCCAGGGCCAAAATACATATATTTGTGTTAACTTTATGCTTCTCTGGGGTGCCTCTTGTCCTATTCCTGTCTAAGGAAATGGGACTGATCTTCTGCATGAAAGCAGGGGCTAAAGAACTGGTAAAGGCTGTCGCTAAGTTGTTGCTTGCCTTGGGCTTTTCTGCTTGTAGGAGAGAGCAGATCTGTTTCCCTTTCCTAACGGGTGGGAGATATGGGGTCCAACTGAGCGCTACAGCTTTCATTTTCTTTTTTGGTTGCTGTCATCTTTGCCTTGGCTGTGAAAACACTGTCTCGTCCGCCGGTCCCGCACGCTGCTGGCGGCACTGCCAACACACTGGGTACGGAGGACAAGGGTGCCACGTCCCTGATGTGCTTTGCCAGGGATGAGTCACTATTCCAGTGATCATGGCAACAAAACACTGCCCTCACCTGAGATTTTTATTCCCTAAAAGTTTAAAAGGCTGCTTTCTCCAGGGAAATCCCTTGCTGGGTCTCCTGGGGTCTGGGTCTTCTTCAACATGGGCAGCCTTCATCGGTTTTTCTGATGTCTGACCCTCTTCACTCCTCCTGCAGACCCTTGGGCTACTCCATGGCCCTGGCTGTAGCTGCAGGAAGCCAATGGGCCTCCATCTCCAGATAAATATTTTGAAAATAATCTATTAATATTTGGATTAAATATAAGGATTCGTATGAGGATTAAAGATCAGGAGTGGAAATAGTGGCAAACCTTGTATGGTGGTTGCTCCCCACCTCTGCCAAGCCTGCTTAACTTGAGATAATCTCTTCTGCAAAAGGCTGCTCCTTTTGGGGATGTAGCCCACGTATTTAGTGCTTGCATTGCTGTTTGAAGTAAAAGCCTTAAGAGGTGCTAAGGGTCCTTGAGCTCCTGCGGTGTGAACCGCTGAATGACATCCTCTGCAGAGGAAGAGCTGGGCTTTGGTGCTTTACCTCCCTACCTGCTGTCTCCAGTTTCTCTCTTCCTTGCAGAGCAATAACAAATGTTCTTCTCTCGATCTGATGCCAAGCTAGCACTTAGGTTTAGAGTTTAATCAGAAATATTTTCTACTGGGTTTAGAGTTTAATCAGAAATATTTTCTACTGGCCATAATCAAAAGCCCAAGCAGGTGAGTATGACCATCACAAGGTTTAACTTAGCACATAAGAGTGAAAGGGAGGAATTTGAAGACTTGAGCTTTAACTTCACTCTGAAATGCAATGCTTAGTCCTTGCTTCCATCAAGGTGCTGACATGTTTCCTCCCATAGAGGCTGGACATGCTTGTTCCAGTTCGTACCTTCGTTAAGCTCAGTGGCCACTGAGGCAGTGCCTGATGGGGACCAGGGACAGGACCCATGGGCAGACAGCCCTGTCCACCTGTCAGCAAGAAGCAGCCCCTGGCCTTTCTGCGATAGAGCCCCTTGGGTTTCCCCCTTGGGCTTTTGGGAGTGAATTGTTTTCAGCCTCCTTTTTTTGACAAGCACATTAATTTCTTCATGGAGGTGATGAGATGGGTTAGCTGTGTGTGTCTTGTACCTGCTGGATGACTGGAACAGCAGTGCTGAGCAAGGGGCACCTAAAGCAGCTCTCTTCATTGCACCCATGAATATCTCAAGGCATTGGTAATGTCTCCAGCTCCATTTGTCTGCTCAGAGCCACCAGCAGTCTCACCATCTCCTCTGAACATCTCGTATATATTTGCCATCCTAAAATGATTAACTCTGTGCTACAGCTATTGCAGTGTTCCTGGATAGCATCACTTAAAATGTCACATTGGAGCTCACCCCTTGTAGTGCTGCTGTTGCCTTTGCTGCGTGGCTCAACTTCATGGGAAGCCCAGGAGAGTCCTCTGCCAATGCTGCTGCCCCTCAGGAAGTCTCTTAACTAACGCCCGATTCCTGAAAAATACTCTCCCATGCTGCCTGTGAGTCACTGCAGTTCATACGGGCCTGTGCCACCTCCTGAAAAAAAACCACCAACTCTTTAAAAAAAGCCCTTCCAGTTTGGGTGCTAAGTGCTATGAAAGCAGTCTAGCACATTTGGTTTGACCATGACCGTGCCCATAAGAATGGGATTCCTTGGTGTTGGTTGGTATTCTGAAATTAGTTTCAATAGAAAACAAGTGTTTAAGGAAAAAATAAACACTTTGTTGCAATCTAGTTATTGACAGCATAGTTACAAGGTTTAGAGAGAGTTGTACAAGACTTAAGATAAAAACCAACTTGTCCTTGGCTAATCCTAGAGGCTATTCTCCCAGTTTCTTCCATCCCCAAGATGTGGATGTGAAGTCCTGGGATAATTTTCAGTAAAGATTTTCTGGGTTCTTGGTGCAGGGTATCTTTATATATTCAAATGATCCTTAGGGATGTCCTCGAGAGTCGGGCTTTGGCTTCAAGATTCTCTGTGATCTATTAATCAGTGTGCAGTCCTCCAGGAAAAACAGTTTGAGTTATCAGCTACCCCTCAGGCTTCTACAACAGCTAGAGGAATAGCTAGTTAGTAAACCTTTGTGAGCATACTAACAGGCAGCCCCGCTGCTGTACAAGCTTAGTTATAAATACACTGGATGCGATGCTTTCCTAGCTCTTAGGTGAGACAAATTGATGGCTCCCAACCCCCTGATAGCCCTGCTTTGGGGGCTCCCTACCCCCCGATAGCCCAGCTTTGGGGGCTGGATGGCTGAAGAACCGAGGCTTCCCCAAAACTAACCAAGCAGGTATGTTTGGATAACAACTGCTATGCTCTGACGAAGGAATCCGGAAAAATTATGAGGTTGATGTGTTGGATCCTTCTGAGATCTACTCATAGAATGCTGAGTAAGTACCAAAATGTTCCTCAGTTGCAGTATTTAGGGGATAGAGTGACTTGGGCTGTAGCTTATCTCCACTTGGATGCACTGCGTGTAACTCTGGTGCCAATGCTAGGTGAGGTTTTAAGTCTGTGTCATCTAAATTCTGATCCACTCGATAGATCCTAAATTGCTCTGCAATGTGTTTTCCCCAAAGCAGGTGAGGCTGTGGATCCAGGGCTGCGTGGCCCAGCAGCATGGCTTTAGTCGGGATCCAGTGTGCAGACAGTGGTGCACACCTGAGCAGAAGTGTAGTCAGCCAGAATAGTAAAGTTATCCTTTGTGTTTTGTGCGCTTCTCTAAAACAATGACTAGAGTTTAGGGAACAGGCTTAATTTTCTTAAACTTATTTCTATGCTCTTGGGCTATTTCTGTCCATCGAAGCGCTATGTGTCTGGTCTGCTAGCACAACCCAAAGCCATGTGCCAAGGCGGGGGAAGTTTGGGCATGTGCTTAGAAAATTGGGGCTTGAAGAGCTGGAGGAACAACTGGGGCAGCTTTTAGCATGTGAAAGCATGAAGCAGCCCCTGCTAGGGCTGAACTCCTTGCTGCTTTGCAGGAGGGTGTAATCTCTCTTGGCTGTGGCTCTTCATCCTGGCATTGCACCCTAGCCTTTCTGCTGGAGAAGCAGAGCTGTGGATGCTGGGGGTCTTTGGCAGCTGTTGAAGGGAAGAATGGGGGAAATTACAGAGAAAAATGGGTGTGCCTGGGGCTCTGTTGGGCAAGGACTACTACAAACAGCATTAAAGTTTATGGAAGAATTCTGCTTTTTTTTCCCGTGGAACAGGGGAGTTCTTGTTATTATTGAAGCAGTAAGTAAAAACGCTTGGTATATTAGAACAGCTGTGCATTTGGAAACACAGACGTTTTAATTTGACAGAAAAATATTTTTGTGGCAATAAAAGGAAATAACTGCAAATGTTAAAAATGCAGCTTAGTTTCCTGCAACAGGGGCTTCTGAAGCAGTGAAGTATTTTAGTACTTACTGATGGGGGGGGATTAAAAAGGTTTCAAGTTCCTTCTGGATTTGTACAGTTTCTGTGAGACTTAAGAGCATATTTAAATGGTTTATTTTCTTTCTTCAGTTTCTTGGTGCTTTAGTGCTCTGAGCAGGAGAATTTCTGGAAGGAAAAAGAGGAGTAAATTTGGTGAGATGCTGATTTGATGCTGGGGGCATATGAAGATGTTTGAGGTTGTTAGATGTTTAACAAGGATTCCAGGGGCTGTTAACATAGTCGTGGAAATTGGGAGTCAGTTAAAAACTTCAAACATAGCAAAATAATTTTCAAATATTTGCTAATTGCATGCGAGCACTCGGCTGGCCGAAACTGTTGGATACGCCAGTGGGCTGCTGGCAGTAGTTGATGCGGTGAGTGCTTTTGAAGAGAAGTGTGCATGGAGACTTTGTAGGACTTCATAGCCTCAAACGTTACATTTGGGGGGTCACTTTATAAGGTAACCTGGTTTTGTTGTCCTTTCTAAATCAATGTGCATATTGGTTTTAAAAAAACCCATAAATCGGAGTCAGTGAAGCTCAGCATTGCCGCGCCTGCCTATTGGTGGCAGAATAAACCTTCATTTTTGTGTCCAATACAGTCTTGTAACGCTGGGGGGAGTGGGGACAGAAGGTGGCAGGCGGCTGGGAAGAAGACGCTTCTCCTGATACATCCGCCTTGTTAAGACGATCCCTGTGGTTTTGCTCTCGCTGGTGGGTAGTAATGCAAAACCTAAAATTACTGGCAGCATTGCATGTGCTCTTGCAGTAGGATTCCAGGAACAACTTTCTGTATATTTTTTCTGATGAATATTCATTGCTGAAAGATGATATGAAAGAAAGATGGCAATTAGTAATGCGGAAGGAAAAATATTTCTCTTTACTAACCAGCGAAGATAAGTGAATGTGAAGCACTTGGAGACTTTTATTTGTCCTCTTTCCTTCCATTACTCTGTGCTGCTTTCTAACGTCTATTATAAAAGCAGACAAGTAAAACTGTTCAAAAAACTACCTGCCTGGATGGTTCCTCAATGGAAAATATAGTTGCTGGAAAAGCAAAACCTAAATACTCTCTTTCAGTTTGAACTGACACTATTACCAGGTTTCCCTTGTCCAGCTCTGGCTAAATTAGAAACGACTCAAAGTTAGGCTGTCCCGCTCTCTGCCCCACGAGAGGCAGGACTGTCTCGGAGGTAGGCTTTGCTCTCCATTGCTTTTTTAATAAGCTCTGAGATGCTTTTTAATTACCTCCTTTGACCCGAGTGCCTCGTCCACACCCACAGGCGTGCAGTACTGTTCCTATTAGGAAGATGAATTGATTACATGTCTCTAAGGCAGCACTGTTTGTTTTCTTTATTTACCCTTTCTGGGTAAACTTTTTGCTTTGCTAAGTATCAGAGGGGTTCAGACTAAGATAACGAAGCATCAACGGGAACAACGGACCCTCTGGGAAAGGGAACTGAGGATGGCTGCAGGGTGACTGGAGGGAAGGACCCACCAGTGGGTGAGGAGAGATGGAGCGGGTCGACTGGAGCAGGCATTCCCTGCTGGACCGCAGCAGGGCAAGCAGCCACAGGTGATGTTTTCCAGATGAAAAAGCAAAGCACCCCTTCTCCTGCCCTCCGCTCCGTCTTCTGCAAAGAAGGAGCATCTCGAGGGGCTGTGCCCACCCCGCGTCCCTGAGAGCCGGGGGGCTGCTTGATGGGGTCAAGAGAGAGGAAAAGGGGGAGGTGTGGGACGAGGGGGTACGCACCTGTGCACCATGCGGAAGTGGTCGCAAACTCATTTCAGAGTCTTTCTTAGGAAGGTGTGAAGCGGGGAGAAGGGCTGGGAGCAAACACGTCATTTTTTTGTTGTCCTTTATAATCAGATCTAGGACAAAACCCTCAGCATGCACGCAGGAGAGCCAGCCACAGGCAGCTTTCCTGAGTGCCGGGCCAGGCCTGGGCAGGCCGCAAGCCCAGGCCGGGGAGGCCGGGCCGGAGGCAGGCAGGCAGCGCTAGCCTGGAAGGATTCAGATCTCTGTTTTTGTTAAGAAATAACTGCATTACATCTTGGCGTTGCAAGATATTGCCATTACAAACAGTTAATGAAACGACGTGGATGTGCGCAAGCTGCCTAAATCCTATTCCAAAACACTGCTTTTCACAGAGCGCTAAAACCTTAGCATTAAAGTAAAGCAACGACAGCAGGATATATTTTTCCTTGTACGCCGAATTTCTGATGGGCCCAAGTTAGCCTTTCTGTGGCAGCAGCCCTTGTCTCCCATTCTTTGTCATGGTGATTCAGTAATGCTTTGCTGTTGTCATGGTTGCAGGGTTACTACTAAAGCCAAAGCAACTGCACAGCCCTTTATTCATAGTTTCAGTGTATAAACTAATTGAGTAAACTGAAAGCAGCAGTCTATTCCCTGAGCCTTGTTTTTATAATACTCAGGATCAGATAGACTCGATTTCTGCAGTCCTCCTAAATATCAAACCTGACTCTGTTTCATTTCCTTGGATGAGTTTTGTATCTTAAGACTAGGCAAAGTTCACTAATCATTTAATTGCCCAGAAACGTCCTCGCAAAAGTGAAAAGGCCTCTGGAAAATCTCTTTTGAGCTGCTAAAATAGAGCTGGGACCCAGCGTGTTTCAGCTGAGCTGCATTCCTTATCGCTGCTTTAGTCATGGCAGAAACCCAATCAAAATGTTTAGTTTCTGAGTTCATGCTTTGCTGTGTAAAAAAAAAAAATGGCAAAATGATAGGGGGGGATTTCTGCAAAGCTCCTCACTCCTCCCCCCGCCACAGCAGCCTGGGAGCACAGGAGGGATGGAGAGCAATAAACACCATGCGGTACCAGCTGCAGCCGGCAGACAAAATGTTCTCCTCGGCCATGAGAAGGTCGGTTGCACAATTACATGCGAACTCATTTTTTATTAAAAACTTAATATAAGCACAGGATCTATTTGCGAGCCCCAAGAGTGCTGAGAGGAACCCAGTCATTTTTGCGTGAGATGGGAGCGGTCGTGCTGGCATTTGCCTTTTGTCGGGGAAGGGTTGTGATTTAGTGTCCCCATTTGGTGTCCTGTTTACTGATCAGCTGCTGCTCTGCCCTTGGCAATCATCCTGGTCTGCCATGGACAAGGGGGAATTTAAGGAGAAATTGAAGCAAAGTAAAAACTTATTTCCTCTTAAAGTTAGCTGCATCTTAGTGTTGTTCCCTTGGTACCTCCCCAGGAGGATGCACGTGCTCTGGCATCCAGTTCTGGGCAGCACAGTGGTGTGCAGGGGGTCAACCCTTTGCCTTCCTCCTGCAGAGGGGAGTGAGGATGCGGGAGATGCTCCCTGCCTCTTGGTTAAGCTGGGCTGAGAACATGGGTGCTGATGAGCTCATCTCAAGGTACAAGGGGAGCTTGGATTTACCCCCTTGTCCCATGCACGGCTGTTGGCCACTAGCACCACAGTGTCCCCCTGGCCAGTGGTGGTCCTCCCTCCATCTCACCACTGCAGAGGAGGGTGGTCAGAGGGAGTTCAGGGTCCCTGCCTGTCCGGCAGCATTGGGTATCCACCCACTTCCCCTTGTTAGCATGATGGGGATGGAGTCCGGCAGCTGAAGGGGCTCTGATGCTCCAGGGGGGTGGTGGACATGGGGCTTCTGGAGAGCTGCCCCTTGTTGAGATGAGGGGAGCAAGGGGCCTCCTGGGGACCATTTAACTTCTTCCCTTTTTCACACAAGGTGAAAACTTCCCAGTTTGCATACAAACTGGGCCTGTAGAGAAGTTTCTCTCTGCTGCCTGTGGTCCATCCCTCTCCTCTAGCTTCTCTGGGGTGTGAGAGCAGCAGGACCCCAGCTGGAAAGCCCAGGGCTGAGGAATTCAGAGGTGAGCTTACTGTGCTATGGCTCTTACTTAGTTAAGGCTTTCAGTATTTTGCATTGTTACCTATTACTCTGGTAAGGTGGTGGGTTTTGTTTGGATTTTTAAAATTATTCTTCACATATGGAAAAGAAAAAAAAGGGCGTCCCTCTAAGGAGAATGAGCCTACAAGTAGTGGATCTACAGTGATACTTATCATTCTTCAGAATCAACCTTTTTTCACCAAAGCTCCAGCTAACTGCCCCACAAGCCATCCCTGCAACTCCCCAGGGAGGTGAAAGGGGAGAGGGGGCCAGTCCGCCTGCGGGTGCTGAGGCCAAGAGCTGCTTGCATTAGCAGCATGCTGCAGGGAGAGTGTTATTTGATTGTCTGCCAAATAAATAAGGAATCTTGGCGGCGCTTAAAGGGAAATAATTTGCAGTGACAACAGAGGGGTCCTTCCCTGTTAGCCCAGGAAGCGGTGCCGTCTGCTGACCCAGGGAGGGAAAGTAGCTTTGTGCTTAGCGCTCATTGCTTTTCGGAGGTAGAGATTTCTTTTGCACAGGAGCAGGGACATTGCTGGGGGCTGACAGAGCGCCTCCCCAACGGCCACGGCCCCTCTGCCACCACCAGCATGTCCAGCTGCATGACAGCATCCCCTGCTTTCTGCCCCTTGCCTTTGCCCCCTCCAGCTGAGGTGGGTGCATGTGGCCCTAATCCACAGGGAGCATATGGTTCCTGAAGCTGCAGCTGGAAACATGGTGTGGTTGTTAATTTGAGCAACGTCAGTGCACCAGCCCCGGCCCTGGGTGGCTGTTCCTGGGTGCCGAGAGCGATGGGGGTCCGTCCTGCTGCCAGCAGGACATTAGGTGCAGTACTGCTGGGAGGGCTGAGGTTCGGCCATGGCAAATGCCAGGAGCTGCTGAGTGCTGGTTGGGCTGACATCAGCTTCTGGGCCACTGGGATGCCCCGGGGAAGCGCCAAGCCCTCCGTTACAGCATGGCTGGGGGTGTCCACATTGTGACACTGGGGCAGCTTTCCTGAAGGCCAAGGCCAGCAGCTGGAGTGGTACAACTGGATTTGCCTGGACTAAACCACGGTAACCATGTGTAAATTGTCAGCTCTAACCCGGTGCTGCTCAGTCTGGAGCGGGTTGTATTTGCTGCAGCCTTGCCTGTGCCAGCAGGTAGCCATTAGCCACTGCCAGCCAGCTCAAGCCGTGCATTTGACAGCTTTTAATTTGACAGCTCTTAACAAACTGCAGTTCAAAAGAGGCTTAATTAGGCAAACACTAAGAAATATAACCATGTTTTCCACTTTCGTTTTTATTTAGCAAAGCCATGCTTCAGAGCCTGCAGCTCCCCTTATACCCAGAAAGTGCCGTCTCATTCTGTAAACACTGCCTTTTCCCTTTTTATTAGCAGAGAGATCGATTTCCTTGCTTGCACCAGGAGCCGGGCCTCGGGCGTAACAGTAAATCAGCCATGTACGCGGCATTGCTTCCTTATACATCCAGATGCTCTTTGCTGGGAGATGCTCTCCTAAAAGGCAGTTCATAACCCCTGACCACCAAGCTGACTCCTAGTTGTTGGTAGTAAGTAAAAAGGAAATATTTTATCTCTAAGGAGTGAAATTTTCAATGCTGCATTTTGCTTTGAAAATTAATTTAATTAAGGCAGCATGATCCAGTGTAACTTCAGCAACCTAAAGTCAGTTTTGTAAAGTTTAACGCTGGGAGTTGTAAATTTACTAAATCCCTGTCTTACAGAGAGCAAAGAGATTCCTTTTCCTTTCTTTAAGGGATGGTTAGAAACATTTTCCAATACTACTAGTTTCAGCATGGTGATCTAAAAAGCAATTCTGTAATACAGAAAGGGAATTTCCTTTGAAGATGTGTCAAGAATTTCTGAATGTTTCTGTTGCCATTCCTTAAGAGTTCAATATTTGGTTTTCCTTAAGTTGGAGTACCTATTTCTTTTGAAGGGGTCTATTTACATTGAATTTTGCAACTTTGCATGTTTAGAAGAAAAGTAACTCCATAGGCATTAACTTCAAAAATGCGACCTTCAGCTTTTCAGGAACATTTTTAACCCCGTAATTCATTGCTGGTGCAAAACACCAGGCCTAGGTGCTTCTCAGAGTCCAGCCTATTGAATTGTATTGTAGAATGCAAAAAGGGTGGACATAGAAAGAAGGCATTGCTCTGCTGTGGGTGTTAGAGATCTGGGCTGGTTGGTGTCTTGTAGAAATAGTTCCTACAGACAAAGGTCTATGTGTCAAAGTAAATGCATTTAGGGGCAGCCTTTCCAGTATTATTTAAAGTTATTTGCTGAGCATGTTACCAGCACTGTTCGGTGCTCTGGCAGTGCTCCTAGGTGGGCATCGCGGGGACACGGTGAACAGAAGGGCCATTGCTGCCTGTCAGAGGGCCATGCCTTTGCGCCCACAGTGGGAGTGACTCTGCTGCTCCACAAACATGCCGGAATAGCTGCTTTGGTTGCTTTCTTAGCAAATATTTTTACTGTTAAACTGTTTTTGCCAGAATACTTGGTGGGGGGGAGTAAACACAATGGAGGGCACAAATATAACAAATATATGGGTGGTAGATGATGATCTTCAGCTCCAGCCCCTGCCTGGGGGACTGTAATGGTGCTTAATGCATCAGCTGGAGCTCCTGCCTTTCCAGATGTCCCAGGTCCACCACCGCCATCGTCCTGGTATGGCACGTGTCTGAGACTTTGGGGACAGAGCGAGGGGTGGAAGGAGGGAACCACCCAGGATGGGGGAGAGGCTGTGTCCTGCTCAGCAGAACTCAAATCATGTAGAAATACAAAGCAATCTGTAGCAAGAGCTCCATGAGAGACAGCTGGGTGTTCCTGAAAGAAGGAATAGCAAGAAGGTGGGAGGAGGACAGCAGGGCATGGAGTGAAGGTAACAGCCTGTGTGGGAAAGGGAGAGCGCAAACAGCAGTCAGCAAACGCCACAGAGAATTTAACCAAAACTGAAGGAAGTTCTCCCAAAGGCTCTGCTTTTGTTAGTCGAATTCTGACAGGATAAGCTTTTTTTTAAAAGTAATAATCTTGTAGCAAAGAGGTAGATGCAGTTTTGCAGAGGGAGATAACAATTAGGACAATTAATAATTCTTTGCCACTGAGGGAACACTTACACAACACACATTCAGGTAAGGCTGAGCCCACCTGAACAAGGTGCTTTCTGAAAATGTGCTGCTCTCAGCAACACTTTGCTCCTATGCTGGAAATCCCCGATTGTTTCAAATCCATTTTACATATTTCTGAGGCTGCCAGCTGATCTCTGACCAGCCCAAGGGATTTTAGTGGAGGAAAATGACTCAGACTCCAAGTGTTACCAGGCTTGTCAAGTATCAACCCTCTTGAATGCAACATCTTGCCCTCCTGGTGCACATTGACACTGTGGTCCTGGTTCTCAGCAGGCCAGGAGAGCCTGGCCAGGAAGCGTGTTGCCATGGGTGATGAGGATGCTTTGCCTGCACTGCTCAGTAAAGGCATCTGAAGGTCCCTGCAAAGACTTTTCTGGCTTGGGCACCACCAGCAGAGCCATCAGGAATGAGAGCAGCATGGCAGAGCAAGACCATAACTGGAAACTGCAGTAAAGAGTGTGATCTTGATTCAATAAATGACTGGGATCTGCACCCTAATACCCAATAACTTGAACAACAAACAAAATGTAAGAAACTTTTACATGTAACCGAGACTACTGTATTTTTACAAACTGAGGACCTATTTTGGCCTGATCTACCAGATGAAGGGACACATTCATTCTCATGCAGGAAGGACTTCCATGACTGATAAACATCAGTTTATCTTTTTTAGCTCCACCAAACTAAGCATGACAGAAGACAACTATTTATACATACCCTTAGGGGTAAATATCAAGCAGGAAGGACTGCATGAGTTAAAGGTTAAAGATCCCATGTTAGCCTGGGATCAAATGGGTATAACTTACTCATGAATAAATGCAGACTGGAAATTAGAAGACATTTAACAGTAATGTGAGGAGCAAAATTCTGGACCGCCCTGTGATTACAGAGGTGGTCTGAGAAGTTCATGGACAGATTGTGCAACTAAGTAGAAATTCCTGAAGACAGAAAATGGCTTTTTGTTGTGAGTCCTCAGGGATTTAGTGTGCTGCTGTAGTTGAGAAAGGATTGCTGGTTTCGTGCCCCGACCCCCACTAGATTTATAGTGTACGAGTCCAAGGGTTTCTGCTAGTTATCTGTGGGGATAAGAAAAAATTCCTGTTGGTATATCGTCTAACTTGTGGGGGTTTGGGTTGTTTTTTTCCCATCCTCTCAAACACTGAAGATTAGTCACAGCCAGAAACAGGATATAAGTGAGATTTGCTAAGTAGCATTAATATCATGGTGGTCTGGCTGGTGTTCTCACAGTCAGATTACTCACAAGTTCAGGTTTGGATGGAAACTCCTCCCTCAGTTGAGGCAGCAGAGACTACTGAGAGCTGGTATCCTTGTTCTCTTGTGCAGCAGGGGACATCACTCACTTCCTATAGACCCTCGGCAATTTTCACTAAACAAATTTGCATCAGGATGCAAATATGCATCAGGAACTGACGCTGTTGATGACTTCTAACTCTCTTCTTCGTGCATGTCACAGGCATGAGCCTGGTCTTCTGCTACAGGCTATGGCACTGTCGCCCCTGTGGCAAGTAAGCAGATACCCTTTGTACCATTTTGCCCAAGACATCTATTGCCCAGTGGCATGCAGATACTGGGGCCTCAGCTATATAACCCCAGTCTCCCTTCCAGCCCTGGGTCCTTATATTACCCAAACACATAGTGGCACCCCACGGTCTGTACAGATCATCTTGGCACCCAGTGCTCAGTGATCTTTCAGTGGAAAACAGGTGTGTAAAATAGTGGTTTTCTAAACTGCAGGTGAGGAAGGTGTTAGGAGACATGCCTCAGTGCTAGGAGGCACCACGGACATGTGGTCTGCTGTCCCTCTTGCTGGCTTGGCACTCATAGCTTCACATCTGTCAAAGGACTGCATCCTGTATTTCTGATTAATCACACTGGACACAGCACGTTGACAAATGAAAAATACCTGGAAGATCCCAATAAATAATATATTCACCTTCTTTCTGCAACATAGAAGACATAATCACAGCTTGATATTTCATTCATTAAAGTAAATCTATTTTCCTAATAAATAAAAGTCCATGTGGCATTATAGAGGAGCTGAGACATCACAAACTGTCCAGCTTTCCCATTTGCTTTATTGATTTCCTTGGTCCCCTGCTAGCAACTTTGGGCCTGGTTAAACTATATCAGTCTGTTATATCACAGCCATAGTATTTTTGTGGACTCTCAAGTGAACATCCTACACTCTCCAGGTCATCATCCTTTCTTGCTGTTACAAAGTATAAGCCCAGAATATTTAAAGCATGATTTTGTGTTGTACCAAACTGCTCTAGAAAGCACTCTTCACTGATTATAAAGTAATTATGGAGGACAAGTTTCACTCGATCCCAAAATAGTCTGGTGTCAAATTCTCAGCTGAAATAAACTACTATCTTGCCATTGCCTTGAGGGCAAACCTACCAACACAGAGCAGCAGCAGGTCAGGTCCAAAGTGGTGAGCGGTGAATGTGGCAGAGGAGCTCGGTCATAAAACTCGCAGTGAGTTAGGCTAATATATATGTTATGTTACTGGGAAGGCTGAGATTAGTGGCGGCTCTCAGAATGTCCAAGTCAATGTAGCTAATTATTTAAACCAAAGATACAGCTTTCTTCAGAGCCCTTTTATTACTCGATAGGTTAGTGGTGAAAAATAACCTCTAGTTGAAGGCTAAGAAAGCAAGAGATGAAGACACATTATTTAGAGGTGAAGATGTTCAGGACAAGGATTACCTATTCCTTTGCACCTGCACAGTGCCTGGCACAATGGGACCCCCTTGTATGGGGCAATACGTAGTAAGCATAATTAGCAAAAATGTAGTATTCCTTGTTCAATCAGAACTATAGTAGAAGATTGACAGATGGATTAGCCCACACTTGTCATTTGTATTTGAGCCCTATTTAAGTAGTAAGGTCTTTCTGCCTACTGATCTTGATTTCTATTCTGAGAAAAAATGTTTTTCTGATACACATTCTCCTTAATAGCTCATAGGATCTTCAATGAAATAAAACACCTGAAGCATGTTGGAAATACAGGTATGGACATGCAAGTGCCTCTCTTTATGTATAATTTTGAGAAATTTCAATGGTTATTGGAACAGCAGGCTTTACTGTATGTCGGGATGGCACTGGCTAATAGTTTTGTGGTAGTCAAAGCTCACGTGCTTGTAATCACATTGCAGTCAGTAGCACCACAAAAACATGCAACAAAAGCACTAAACATCGGCCTAACTGTTCCAAATCAATTAGTGGGGTTTGGATGACACAGTTTTAGGGTGCTCAACCTGATGTGTCAGTTTTTAAGATTTGTTGAGCCTGTGTTTTCCTACAAGTCATGCTCCTTTAAGATCTGCTCCGCTGAGCTTCAGTTTCATGTAAGATATACCTTTATTTCATAGAATACGAATTCTTTGCTCACACCTATATAATGTAAGTAAAGATTAAATCTACTGACCAGGTAGAGGGAGGAATGGCAACCTATCAAGCTATTTAATTTCCTCTTCCCATTGCAAATAATTGTCTGCTTAGTTTGGGAAAAAACATCTTTGCTTAAGAGTGTTCTTATATTGGCTGAGAATACAGTAAACTTGAAGGCAAACGTGTTCTGTGAATCTGAAGAAACTGTACCACTTCCACTTAAAAACCTCTTGGGAATCTCTTTATGAAATATTGTATCTTTTATTCTTATAGTATTGACAGTAACAGATGCCACAAAAGTCCACTGCTTGATTTTGCAAAGCCCTGACCTGTTGATTGCCCTTTACCACCAGAGAGGCTCTTTTATATTTGGCATCTATATGAAAATTAAACTCCTCATTCTTGAATTTGGTAGCTTCCTCTAGACCTGTTTTTCTCAAATTCTGCTTTTTCTTTTTCTCATATAATTTTCACCAGTAAGAAGAAGCCTTTTGGATCAATTAAGCTGTTCATTTTTTCTAGCCAAAGGATTCTTTCCTATTTTCTTTTGTGACTCTCTCTTCTACTATCCCTTTATTTCAGTAGGAATTACAACAGAATTGACAAGAGCAGGGATGTTATCCCCTATTCCTCTTTCCTCTGATGGATTTTTCAGAGTTGGAGAAAAAAAGATAGTGTTACTTTAGAAGCAATTTGATCTACTTATGGAGTCCTGTGCTTTGGTTTTCAGCTCTTCTTTTCAGGACTTAAATGACCACTTTTATGGGGGAAAAAAACACCTATGTATGTTACGTGATATTGCACGTGTTAAATTTCCAGGATAACTAACCTTCTGAGTATTACATTAAAGCACTCTGAGGCACCAGTGGGTATGCCTATTTGCTTAGTATCTCATCAGCGAGATAACTGGACTGTGGGATGTGGCTGAGCAACAGTAATTGAGTAGTAAACATTGGAGTAGTCCCATCTATCCTGACTAGGCTCCTGCTGGGGAATGGCACAGGGAAAGCTGAGGAGTTGGAAGTTGAAGGGCTATGAACGAAGAAGGCAAAGACGGTAAGTCTTCAGCAGAGGAGATAAGGACTTGGAAAATGAAAGTACAGGGCCTTAGACATCCCTGGGACCACAACCATAATGTCCTCTATGGTGTGAGATGCCAAGCAAAGGGAAGAAAACCACTCCCTGCTTCCAGCTGCTCAGTACACGAAAAGACGAAGGGGTCTCTGGAGAAAAGGCTACAAAATTAACAATAGATCTGGTGATGGCTAACTACATTATAGTGTGTGCTGTGTTTCTAACTAGCTGTCTCATCTGCTCATTACTGCTCCTCTAATTTCAAGGAGCCATAATGGTTCAAGAAGGGAGTTCTGGGATAAGGGGCTTTACACAGAAAGAAAACTGTGGGATTAAAGGCATGAAGGACAGAGGTAAAACATGTCCAGATAAGTAACTATGATTAATGGTAAAAAAGAAAGTCTGGACTTGGTAACAGAGCAAGAAGGTGGGAAATAGATATTAGCTGGGTCTCGTGCTGTTTCAGAAAGAGGGCTAGACAAGGATGAGGATGAAGATGAAGATGCCTAAATAAATCATGTAAAAGGAAGAGAGCCCACCATGAAAAAGTACTGATGAAGCAGCGTTAGCAAGGGCACTTGCAGCAGGTAGTGTGCAAGGAGAGACAGAGGGGGACAGGACCTTTTCAAACAGTAAATCAAAGAGTTCAGTCACTTCACATCTTTCATTGTGCTCTGAGAATTTTTCCTGGATAATAGTTTTCCAACTTTCTAAATGTTTTTGCATTTTTAATGATATTTTTAAGGTCAAGCCAAGCAACCAGTGAACAGCATCAGGCTGCTTAAGGTGAAGCACGTGAATGGTGTAAATGACAAAGTGAAGTGGAAGAACTATGAGAATGACAGATCATGATTATGACAACAATTTGTGTTGTCTGGATTATCACATGTGAAGTCTGGGCACAATGCAAAACGTTTTTTCATTTATTTAAAGCTGCTGGTTTTTTACATATTCGCTGAAAATCTTTCAGCTGCTCTCAGTGCCAGAGCTGACCCTTATTGACTAAGATACCTTCCACTCAACAGGTTTGCTCTAAAAAAAGCCCACTCCTTTTCCCTCAGTGATGAAAATAGCATGATTAATGTTTTTGCAAGGTGAAAAGTTTTTTTATTTATATAGGCAGAAAGAGAGCGCTTCTCAGTAGTACTACATTTGTCTAAAATAAGTTACTGGCTACTCAGCAGGTCAAAGGATGCTTGTGAGTAGTATTTAATCAAATGGGGGGATACAGGCATATCACAGCAGTAATCATGTCACAAAATAATTAGGGTATTTCCTAGCACAGAAAATCCTTCTCAATGCCATTTGGGGCAGCTAATGCTAAAGATTATGATTTGTTCTCAAATTCTCAGATTTGCATGTTGCTGTAGCAAAACCTAATCTTTTGAATTCCTAGTAACACAAAGCTTTTTCCAGAAAAAAATGCATAATACATGAAGTATTAAGAATGGTAATTAGAACTTCTCAGATTTAAAGACCGTGCAAAGATCTTGCATTAGATCCATATGATACATATGATTTAGATGTTAGTGTCTGTGCTATAAACTGGAGGCAAGGCCAGACATCACTGGTATCGACAGGACTACAAATCAAGAGTGTCTACATTCGTGACTGGACTTAGATCATCAAATGGGAGGTAAAAGACGGTCTGCAAAATTGAGAGAAGCAAATATATTACCAGTATTAGAACAGAAAGTGCAGGTAGCTAGGAAATAATTTTACTTATTTTGCAAGCCTGCATTTTGAGGGAACTGTCACCTCAATCATGGAGTAAATCAGGCTATCCAGACCTGGTTTTGATCTAACGCTCGATTTTCTATCAACAAATAATATGTTGGTACTAGTGGAAATTATTTCCAATGTTTACTGGTGTATTTCAGAATAGGCTCCAGTGATCAATCCTCCAAGAGACTGGTATTATCAATATGCTGCCACCAACACCCAAAGTAGGTGCACAGGGGAAAGCACTAAAATTCCCAGGAGAAGAGCTAGCAGGGAAAGAAAATCTCATTTTCTGATTCCCATTTACAGCCTAAAATAGCCTGTCTGCTGGGAGCAGTAGTTCTTTGGAAAAAACAGTGATTATGAAGACTATGGTTTTATTTACTTTCCCCCAGTGTTGCAGCATACTATGTATACTCATAGGGCATTTTTAGTCACAGATTCTGCCAGGCAGAAACGTAGTGGAGTTAATCATGTAGCAAATTAAACCAAAGCAAAAATGGTGGTAGGCTTGGGAGGGCCTGCAGCAGCTGAACATTTTGCTACCCTTTCTTGGCAAAGGTTCCAAAATTGCATATGGGGAGGGTAAAGGGCAATGGTGGTTTTTTTTAACCTGGATCAAACAACCTACACCTGTATCTGCAGCTATTAGACTGAAGCAGGCTGAGAAATCTGTCCATATCCAGATTATAGTCAGAATTAAAACTCTTTTGTAGTGAAATTGTTGAAGTTGGTCCACCAACATACTAGCTGTTAGCTGTCCTCTCACAAGTACTTTGCAGGCATGAGCTACTGTGTGCCCCGAGCTCCAGTCCCAAGTGCAGGTGGGTGATGCAGAAAGGGCTCCTAAAGCACAGAATGGTGGGCAGAACATTCACCAGTGGTGGACTGTCATTACCATACAAAGACATTTCAAGCATGGGAGGAAAGGTACAAAGGGCAGGAATTAAAACTGGTTTCAACACAGCTCAACTGGATGCAGATATCCTCACCCTGTATCCTAATGGGCTGATAAAATAGCTCCTGAACAACATCTTCTGCAGCACGTCCTTTGCTGAAAAAGTTGTTTAGAACATTCTTGCAGAAATAAACCTTTTTTACATTGTTCCCTTCAGTGGACATGGAAATGTATCAGTCCTGGTAGCTTTCTCTCTAAAAACACAGAGATAGTAAAATTGATTTATAATCAATGGTTAGTGTTAATTTATAACAAGCTAACTCAGCTCAGTATAACCAAGCCAAGAACATACAACAGAATTATGGCAATCAGCATTTATGGGAACAAACACACCACTGTTTTAAATGAAAACTATTCTATTAGCTCAAAGTAGCTTGTAAAATCTCTCACTATGACTAAAATCTGGAGTAATGTTGGATATCGTTCACCCAAAGATCGTGCTGTAACGCTTATTTACAGCATTAGCATTTTAAGTTTTCTGTGAAGTAAAGCAGCGAGGATCAAGTGGACTCCCTTGCATCTGCTATGCCTTTGAAAGATAGCATGTGCCTGCTCAGGAATTAAATTAGGAATTAAATATTGAATCAAGAATACACGTGTAAGGAGTTAAGGGGATCTGAATGCTGAACTTGCATCCACCATGCCACAGGCATAAACAGAACACGCTATAGTCACCCTCTATCCTGAGCAGAAGATAACTCTGCCAGCATCTCAGTGCGGCATCCCAGAGCCTCTTGCCCAGAAGGTGGATGGCTTCCTCCCAGGGAGTGGGGAAGGAGACACAAAAGGCAGTCTTAGGGGAGAGATGTCCAAAGTGGTTTTGGTATTCTTCCAAGAGGAAACTAAATCACTGATCATTTTATTACTATAGACTGAAAGATGGGCCGGTGGAAACGCAGTTTACGCAAGACTCCAAAACTCAAAGGCTGAAAAGATACACTGAGTTTAAGACCAGTTATGTGTCTCTTCTGGAAGGGCAAATCCTTTACTCTCTAATAGGAAGATGCAAAGAGGATGATGACGGCAATATCCTGCCTCGGACAGGTTTTGGGTTTTTTTTCTGGCAAGACAGATCTTTTCTAATAACTAACTGCTCTTTCGTACGAGCTAGCCTTTGTCAGTGACCACAGAACTGCACAGACACAAAATAGATTCTATCTGCCCAAAACAGCTCACAGACATTGACTATCATTTTGTTTTCTTTACTGGGTAAAAGGAGGAAAATGGCTTTTAAATTAGATGTTGAACCCCTTCCAGAATTGCAATATAAGACACTGAATCAGTCATTCTTCATACAGTTACCTCCTACTCCACAAGCTCCCACTACCATAAAAATTGGTTGTTGCCAACTGAGCTGAGTGAATAACTTGCAGTTTCATATTTGTTAGAGGATTTTTTCCTCTTTGTCTTTTCATCATTTGTCCACAAGCAGGTTGACTTTCTTGAATTATTTTTTTTTCCAAAACATGTGCTGTAATCACTCTGCAAGTAATTCTGGCCACAAATCATTTGTGAGCAATTTGTTGTGAGAAGTCTTCAAACATTTGTCCTAATTCCGTTCATTCTGTATGAACTTGCATCACGTGGTGTCTGTTTCTGTGAACACAACATCAAAAGAGCTGGTTTTGAGTATTCTCCCTGAGAACAATCCCACTTCTGAACCTAGAAAACTCACACAGAAAGCACATTTTATTGAAAATTATTTCAGACTTAGGGATGCATGTTCACTGAGATGCTTGCAGTTCACATGTGTCTGTAATTTCATGCTAACTAGAAGATAGCTTTTCTAACCCTAAAGAGAATGCTTTTTTACCCACTTCACCACTCGAATCTGTTCCTCGCCAGAGCTTTTGTCTCAACCCAGTTCATTACAATTTCAGTCTCACAAAACATCCCTTGTGAGACATGAGGCTTTCAACGGCATATAAAGTGGTTGGTTTCCAAATTACGACTGAAATGATGCACAATTTCACCATTTAAAAATTACTTAATTCCCAGAAGTAATTACTGGATTCTCCTGGTTATTGTTGCATCTTAATGAAAAATAAGACTGTATCAAAACACTAGCGGAAGAGTCTGATCCTGACCCTGCTGGAGTCAGTGGAAAACCCCCCTTTCTCAATTTTCTAGATGGAGGAAACTGCCCTTCTCAGATTGTAAAATACCATCTTTTCAGATAAAAGTTTAAAAGAATAACTGCACTGTTCAGAGGGATCTGGGTACTTTACCACGTGTCCTCTTCAAAAGAAAAATGTCAGAATGACTCTGCAATATTGAAAAGGAGGTAAAAGTCAACTGGAACACCAAGTGCTATCATACACCAGAGTTAGAATTTCAAATCCAAGTCTTGCCATTGGCCTTAAATGTTTGCCTTGAAGACGTTTGTAAAATACAGGTCTTGGCTCTTGTTGTTATGCAGTGGAAATGCTTTGCTGGTATTTTAGATAATGTAAAAAGTTGCTGCAACTGTCACTCAGGCACTTTATGATGTTAAGTAGGAAAAATGGAAATGAAAAAGTCATGTAATTCATGGATGATGATGTCTGTGATTGTAACTAGGACATGTATGGGCATCTCTTCCATTGTCCCTTACAAAGGGTCACTCTATGAAAACAGGAAAACCTTGAAAAGCAGTTTAAAAAAAAACCAAAACTGCATAGAAATACTGAAGAATGCAAGCCATAAACCAATTAACATTTTCTCAAATACGAATTTTGAAAAAGGAAGTTATATTTTGCTCTCAGACAAACCTCTTCTGAAATTATTTTTAAATTTGTCAGCACAGAAAAGACTCGATGCATTGTCTTAATGTTCTTAAGCTGTATCACCTGAGATGGACTAAAATTTTAACTCTTGGTGCTCATAAATAACTCTTGGGATAATTTAGTCTGCTACAGAAATAAGTTGTTGATGCTAAGCATCAAATTTCCCTGAACCCAACTTTCAGACAAGCAGTTTAGGCTGTCTACCAACCTGGGTGCCAACTCCAGCCCAACCGTGAGGACAGGAGAGCCACACACTCCACGGGAGTTCCCGCAGGGACCCACGGCCACCTTCCTAATGTCAGCGGACCCGAGGCAGCTGATATGAACCATGAGTGTGCTGGCTGTAACACAGAGAGTAAAATCACCATGAGACATTCAAACAAGATAATTATATTGTGTTAATTTGCATCTCATTTTTGTGATGTAGTTGTACGCAGCCAACATAGTAACTGGAAATTAATACATCACAATTCGTGCCCTGTCATGTCACACTGCTGGCCTTTCTGAGCAAAAATTTTCTTTAATGCTATACTCATAAATCAAATCCCTTAAGACAAGAAAATTATTATGAAGCTGAACAATAATAACTTACACTTAGACGAGCTCCTACTTTTTCTTCCACCTGGAGCAGAATAGGAAGCTCTTAGATTGTTTTCTTGTATGACAAAGTTAAATTTTACATCTTCATCAACAGCAAATGTTTTTGTTTTGTTACATTTCTTAACCAGTATTGTGTCGTATCCGCTCTCTAGAAAGGTCTGTATTTTCTCCTCAGAGTGGGTAATACTACATACATCAGTTTAAAGGCCAGTACCACCATTTTAGAGAAGTCGCACACCAATTCCTGCATCAAGTGGTGTGTAGGGTATTCCTCTTCCTGCTAGATGTGGATCTCAACATAATAGAATCTTTTAATTTAGTTTTACTTATAGTTTATGCTGAATCATGTAAAATGTGACTAACTCAGAGACACAGTGTATTTCTTTGCACTTTTCACCATTAGCTGGTATTCTTTTCCCAGTGCCTATGTTATGTGACTTCACATTTGGTATTCTAATACTAATGGAGTTTTAGGGCAAAGAAATGGTGATGTGCTGGCATACAGTTTTCTAAAATTATAGAAGAAGATAGATTCTTTCCATCCATTCTTCTACCTGTAGTTATTATAGAGACCTACAATATTATACATGAGAGGAAAAAGTTGTTATGGTAAAAGAACCCAAACCCTAGTCTGTCTTATTTTGAATCTGCATTTTCAAGACCATTTACATCACTGAAAGGGCGGCAGACCAAAATATAAGTAACTTGATCTAAAAAAGCAAGGTTGCCACCCTGAATAGCCAGAAGCCACAGTGATCACTTAAGTAACATCACTCTGTGCAGATTCACGTGCAGTTTCATACCTGTGGCTCACTTCCACCTACAACAGAATGAAATACTTCGTTAACTCCATTGCGCTCTGCTCTGCTTCACTGGACCAAGTGATGTCAAATAATGCAAACTAAAGTACACCATGTACTCTTATTCTACAGAGCAGGTATAATCATTGTAATTACACCACAACTGCATGGCAGATACCGTGTAAATACATAGCACTTGCATGTTCCTACAGCTTACTTGTTAATTATGCACTGTTACTAACAAGTTCAAAGATAAATTATCATAGCACTTGCAGCATTTGGGTGCTTGCAAAGTTCCTAAGCTGTGTAATAATGAAATTCATACTATTAAATGCTTGCTTTTGTTGATTTTTCCATTGGAGTGGGGAAGGGAAACAACCCACCTCTCATGCCCAAAGGCCTCTAGCTTAAGTGCGTATTTCTTACTGGTACAGCAGAGGTATGCTACCATACAAAATAACATGACACTTCTACCAATAAGGAAATCTGGACTAATTAACAAAAAAAACCCGATCTCCATTAATAAATTACTTTTCAAATATCATTTAGTAATCCTCCTAAGCAGATGTTGCATTTAAAATCACTGGTACTTGCATGCGGTAGAACTAATACTGTACTCCTGACTTAAATATTAATCTTGCACAGGCTAAAAATGAGAGGAAAACCTGATTTCAATGATGTTGCTAGCAAAACTCCTACTGATTGCAGTGAGGACAGGGCTCTACCCAGACAGCTTACTTGTAAATGGATTCTGGAAATAGCTTATATTATATTATGCCAGAAATATATCACCATGTAAGGCCATATCATAGTCCATGCTAGCTCTTCTATGAGCTGCACTGCAGTATTTTAGACTACAACTTATATCTTTTAATAGGTATTTTAATAGTATTCAATAAAATAAAATTAGCCCCTCTATAAACATTGCTCTTCTCCAAAGTGAAGTTTCCCTTTTAAGTTATGACTCTCTTATGGTTGTTTGGTCAGCCATTTATACCAACTTTTACAACCCATGTTGGATCACCTTGGGTTTTTTTTTAATTTTTTTTTTTTCAATGTCATTATTTTCATACTGATTTTCAATCGGAAAGGTGATATTGATGTTTCTAACCTTTTTTTCTCTATTGTAGTTGCTGAGCTATTTCTTCTAAAAAAATGACTAGCGTTTATTGCAAGCAAGTGCAGATGTTAGTCTTTAGGTATTGCAGAATCAGTACTAGCAGAAACAAAATAGCCAGCTATTATTATCTGTTGCTTATAAAAATCTTAAGTACGGACTAAAAACCCACTGAAATTGGCCATGCATAAATGCAGATGAAAACAGCAACCCTATGGCGGGGAGGTGACATGCTGGGAATGAACCCGACAAACACAGGCAAGCGAGAGAAGATGGAAGCAAGGAGATGGCGGTGCTGGTCATGTTGATGGGTAACACCCTTGGCCCCTGCCACCCCACCTGTGCACAAGACAGGAAAACAAGACTCTTTTGACAGCGTTTTGAGGAAGATTAGGAGATAGCTTTGTGCATGAAAAGACTTCTCGGCCACAGAGGAAATTTTGGAATTATTACCTGTTGCAGGGATGAGTCAGTAATTTCCTGGTGAAAGAGCTGGTTAGGGGAGGTGGGTCAAGGAGGGTATTGGGAAAGCAAAGAGCAGTAACTTCTCTGAAATGACAAGAGAAGCAGAAAACAAAAGGAGGCTGAAGAGACCATAAATTAGAGAAAATTGTTTTACTTTACCATTCTAACAGCATTGGAAAGCAGGAACGTTATGCATGTGAGCCTTAAGATTGTCAGAGCGTGGTTCAAAGCTTTAGTTTTCAGTTGGGGTAGAAAAGGACACATCTTAAATGCCATTTCTGTCATGGAGAAATAACTAACTGCTGAGTTTAGATATAGTCTGTACCCATAGTGTAACCTCTGCTGAAGATGAGACAGTGGATGTGAATGACAAAAAAAAATCAATGTGATCACACTGTTCATAGAAACTGGGAAATAAATTGATGAGACAAACTTGGAAGAGACTCTAAAATGCCATTTTACGATACTGACCTTGAAAAGATAACTAAACCTTCATGAAGAAATGCCAGAGACATGGGCTGAAGTTCTAGCCTAGACAGAAGAGAATTCTGTCCAGGAATGACAGGCGAATTCATGTTTGTGATAGAGGCTCCTTAATGACCAACTGTGGAGGAAGCAGGGGAGACAGCAGGAGAGCTTACAGCAAGGTAGAGAAAGGGTGAGGATGATGTTCCAGTCTGCTTTGAAAGAGCAAATAGAAAGGAGGGAGTCTAACAAACAAAAGTAAGACTGCATTTCAGCAGGAGAATAGCTGGCAATGCTCAAGGCAGATTTTAAGGTTAAAGACATGAGTAAGGGAAAGGATGAGAACTGGCTTAGAAAGCCAAACAGGAACCAGAATGGGATTAGATCATTGCAGCAATGCATGACGTGTTGGAGTATTTTATTATCCACTATGCTCTTTAATTGCAAGTGTAACACTGGCAATAATTTCTAAAACAAAGTATGTTCTTATTGAAGATCCTTGGCTCTTCAGTGGGAAAATAACTTCAGATGCAGAATGATTGTTGGTTTTAATGGGTTTATTTTTATGTAACGTACATTGACTTTAATAAAAGGGAGCTGTACATTTCCAGTACTGTAAAACTGGCAGTATAATTGAGGCTCATTAGCCCAGCTGCTGAAGCTGATAGCGTCTCTGAAGACAGTATCCTTGTTCAGATGGAATTACCTTGTTTTCCTTCACTCATTTCACTCCCTCCTCAATCCTACCCTGGAGCCTGAAGAAACGTTTGTAGGTTCTCCTAGAATATAGACATCTTCCTAAGAACGCAAATTATCTTTCTTCACTCCTAGGGTCTGATCCTGTTCTTCCTGAAATCTGCAGTGAGATTCCTGCTGTCTTCAGGGGTACAAGGCACAGTTCAGCCAGGCCAGATGTAAGCTTGAAATTCTCCTAATGAAAAGGCCTAAGTAAACTGAATGGGGGAGATGTTCATTAATAACTGTTTAAGATAACATGGTTCCCTTGAAAGGCTAATTATTTTGAGAGTTACCCATTCAAAAAAAAGTCTAATCAATGAGAGAACAAATTAAAAATTAAGAATCTCTCATAAAAACAGACAGCAGAATACTGCATTCAAGAGGACAGCCACCAATTAAAAGAAATGTCAACAACTCAAGTGGCAGCAACTTCAAAAGGGAAATCTCTTCCTCATTTTCATATGCATTCTTCATGAGCAACATCAAGAAGTGTAACATGCTAATAGCTAATAACATTCAGAGTAAGATTCACTAATTTACTAACTGAATAATTTAATGCATATCAAAGGAATGATTTTCTCATTTCATTCTTTTTTTAGATCTAACACTAAGCTGGGTATTATCAAGTAGATGAAACTGCACAGATTACAAGTCACCACTGATAGTCATTTTAGAATTTAGTTTGGGTTTTGTCTCTTTTGGGTTTAAGGAATCACATACCTTTTTTCCTTGTTAAAATGCAGATTTCAAAAAACAAATCAGGAAGATATCTTTGTGGTCATGTGATGTTTTGCTAAAAACACAGTGTTTTGCAGAGACAGAGATCTGTTAACAATGTTAAACTTTGAAAATGTTGGGGACTGCAGAGAGACAGTGCCATCCACCTGTACCAGGTAAGCCAATAACACAGCAGTTGGGAGATGCACCTGAGCTTTAGGCAATCAGGCCCTAAGCTGAAGCAGGGATGGGACGCAGATGACCGGTGTGCCGCAGAGGTCCCCTGGCTGCCCTGGTGTGGAGGACTCTCCCTCCTGCTCCTGGGAATGGTAAGAAGTTAGTTTGATTCCAATGCAGAATAAAAGCCAAATTTTATTTTTTTTAATTGCAACAGAACTTTTGTATACTCTAAAATGCTAGATTAGGTATTGAAAAATGTATACAGTCTACATGATAAGAACCATTTCTTGTTCAATGTGATTTTTAGAAGCCTATTTACAGAATTCTACTAAATTTAAACAATGTTTTGGCTTTGCTACTATTGCACACTACGTAGCCCGCTACCATCTGCTGAAACACTTTAAGAATAGGTTACCAGTTAAAGGTACCAAACAGAAAACCAGCTCTTCCTTCAGTTCGTGCGTCACAGTCAGAAAGCTCACTCAGAGAGATTCCAGACTGAAAGATAGCCATCAGTGTCTCAACATCTGTTTGGTGGCTGGAGGGAAGCAGAGTACTCCAAGGTCAACACCAGGCCTGATACTGTTTAGCCTTTTCACTGATGACCTGGATGATGATATAGAATGCAGAAATGACAAACCTGAAGATGACACTAAATTAGAGTTGAGTCGTTGACATGCCAAATACTAACATTTGTGGAGGATCTTCAGGAACTTGGGATCCAGCCAGCAGAAATCCCATCAAGTTTAACAAGATGTACAAAGACCCACATCTTGGGCAGAACAAGGCTTGGAACTGTCTGGCTGAGCAGCAGCCCTCCTGGAGAGGACTTGGGAGTTTATGGTGGATGTCAGGTCAAGTATGAGCCAACAGTATGCTCACTGCAAGTGGGGCAAACTGCACATTGGCCTATTTTTGATGAAGGGTGGCCAGCATATTGAAGAAACTCATTATTCTTGTCTAGCACCAGTAATGTCACGCCTGGAATACTGTGTCTGGCTTTGGGTCCCCAAGGTCAAGAGGAGGTTCAGAAATGGGAAGGGAGGGTAGGAGAGGGCTGCCGGGATGGTCAGGGACTAGAGCACATGCTTCAGGTGATGCAGGAGCCTGTGGCTTTTCAGTCTGGTGCAGAGGAGGCTAAGGGGTGATTAATAGCAGGCTGCAACTGCTTGAACTGGAGTTGGAAAGAAGACAGGGCCAACGCACTTTTTGGTAGAGACAGATGGTATAGTAAAGGGCAATGGCACGCTTTGTAGCCTGAGAGGTTCAGACTGAACATTAGGAAGAACTGCTTCACTGGGACAACACTGCAGTACTGGAAGAGGTTACTCAGAGGGGGATACCCAAGATTTGGTGAGGTAACATCACAGCAGACCTGATTCAGTATTGGTGACAGTCCTGCTTTGAGTGGAAGGTGGGAGTTAATCTAGGGGTCCCTTCACACCAATATTTCTAAGATATAACTCAGATTCCAGCCAGTGGCATTATCAAAATCTTAACTAAATGATGTTAAACACAACTAAATTAAAAGTTCATTCACTAGTAAATAGGAAGGAAGATACACCTCCTCAGCTGGCTTGTTTTCTCATGGCAAACTCTTTACTGACAGGGCACACTGCTGTAGCAGGTGACACATTCATATCGCTTTTCTATCCTGATATCCCAACAGCAAACATAATGTTTCTGTGATGCCCCTTTAACAGGGAAGGAGAGACTGTTGGAACCAATGGCTTTGTGGCAGATGGAGTAACATTTGCAATTGGGAAAAAACACTCTCATGCTGCCAAAATATTAACAAGGGGCTTCCTCAGAAATATTCTGCCACAGTCACTGGTACATGTAAATTCCCCACATAAATATGACTTCTTCCAAGGAAAAAGGTATTGTTCAGCAGGCTTTCCAAGGAGGAGGACCTCCCCGCACAATTTTTTTCTCCCCTGCAAAACCCTTTATTTCCACTCACAAATTATCAGCGCTGCAACACCTCACGGATGCTACTTGTGGTAACTCTGATGAGAGAGACAGCAGCAAGCAGGGCTGGTTTGGGGCAGGCTGTCCAACAATCCCCGCTTGGCTGAGCTGGGTCAGGGGACAGACTTGGCAGCAAGGGCACATCGTGAAATCGAACAGGGAATGGGTTCTTTTGGGGTTTTTTTTGCATAATATATCTCCCTCTGTGAATGCTCGTGTTCCTTACATGGTGAGAAAAACAACAAGAATTTCCTGACCTTCCTTTATACCACCCATTATTTTGCATAGCCTTATAATAACTTTTATTAATTTCCTTTTAAAAATAAACTCTCTTATTCCTTTCAAATTCTGCATATATGCAACATCAAAGCATGTCAGTGAATTTTTCAGTCCATTTATACACCAGCTTTCTGGTGCTGGGGTGTCAGACATGTTGTGGTAGTACTACAAGCAGTAAAGATGTCGAGCCTCTCTGAAACTGCTGCAGTTCTCATTGCTGTAAGTACTGATCACTGGGGAAACTGAGCTTCAAATACCAAAAAAAACCTTTCTGTGATGACCTACTGTTTTGCAGAGGGCAACGGGACCAGTGTGCTTTTTTCTTAAAGATAGAGAGAAAAGACAGCCATTGTCCCTCTACTGAGAAGGATCTGAGATTTATTTTTAACTTCAAACTTTTCTGTGCATCATGAAAAAAGCTGAATAATTCTGTTTTCATTTAGGAGGACATGACAAGAGAAAGAAAGAGTCTGATACATTTTAGATGAGAGATTCTTCCCTAAGAACAGAGCCTGTCACAATGTAATGTCCCATATCAAGAAAAATCTTCTTTTCCCCAATACTGTCAGCTGGGCCCAGTTCTCCACCAAGTATATTTTCAAGAATTTTTGCACTAAACTGAAGAGTTCAACATAATGCTTCCGGGAATTTAGATTACTCTCCCTCTGTCAGTACCGTGATTATGAAGTCGTGAAGGTAGTCTCCATCATAGTGATATTAAAATGATTGCTCTGAAATGGAAAAATATCACACATCCGTGTTTTCATTCTCCAGCTTGAGACATACCTTTAGGAAGTCAGTTACTGATTACATGTTTGGGCAAACCATGCCTTATCTGCATATTTTTTTCATGTATCATCCTGATCTGGTAACTTGAATACCATAACCAGAAAGCTATGTTAATTTTACATGTTTTTAAGTCAGCGTAGTCCAAAATGTATTCCTCTAAACTATCAGTCTCACAAATTCTGCTTGCGTGTTTGAAAACCCAGAGCTCTTCTGTCTCTGTTGGAGGAATCACATAAATTTTTCGTAGAAACAAGAATCTCCAGCGAAGATAAATCTTAGCCTCATGGATATTACATATTTCTGTTTCCTAAAAATAAAAACCACTAAGTATATGAACTGGTATTGTAAACATAAGTGCAAGTAAAAGAGTTCTACTGTTGCTGGACTCTTCTTCCCACTTGATTTCGGCAGTCAGCAAAAATACTTATTCAGTATTAAGTGAGAGTAAAGAATTGTTGACCCTGGGGTAATTCAGAGCAAAGATAAAGTCAAGTCAATGGTGCTTGATTCAGACTGTGACATTCCAGATAAAGCCTCTGAATTGGTTTTGATCATAAAAATGGAAGCATATAGAAAATATTTGTTAAAAATAAAAAAACCAGAAAGTATACAAGCTTCTTCATAAAGTAATTTTTATTGACATACAGTTGAGTTAGCATTATTTGCTTCTAATTTGGGCTTCATTCTAAATACTGTACGTTAGCAAACTTAGACCACTTAATGCCAAGTGCTTTACACATTTCTCTTTAATTAAATTTCTCCAAAGAATCACATTACAGAAGCATTTGCCCATACAAACAGCACACTCTCAGAGATCCTGGGTAAAATCCAGGCACCCCTGCAGTAACTAGTAAAATTCCCATTGATCTCATTGGAGACAGGATTCTACTCTATAGGTCTTTGCTACATATGGGTAATAAAAAATTCTCTTGCTACTTATGTATTAAGTTCTTAGGTACACTATTCTAAGAAACTTAGATCTTAATGAGGTCCACGCTATCATTTACCACTTCCCTTACTAGATAGAAATAAGCGTCACTTCAGAGTTCAATAATGTCTAGTTTCAAGTATGTTTGTAATTGCTGGAATATGCAACGGATGCCAGTTTAGATAAGCTCCTAGCCTGTGGATCAAGGTAGGCATTTGCTCTAATAATAATCTGCAATTTTACTAAGAATTTGAGTGCTGAATTGCCTATACTGAGCTCTGGGAGAAATGTGAACCATCGGCATTTAGGGATTCTCTTAACTGTACAGCAATATGTTCAGTAATAAGTTATAGGTGATTTGGAAATGGAATAAAAATTAAGAAGATTTTAAATAAGCTTTATGATCTTTAATATAAGATGAGGCATAACAATATACCTCTATTTAATTATGTGATATTTTTCATCTGTGTGAAACATTGAAGTGGGCTACATTTAAACTAGTTCTGTCATTCTTCCTCTTGCAGTTTTTTGCAGGTTTTCTCTTCCATATCTCAGCTGTGCAGGGCTGTGGGGTTTGATGTTTGAGTTCTCGTGCAGAAGAAAACGGTAAATTAGGGTTGCTCTAGGACAACACTGGTCAGAAATGGAAAGAGCAGGAGTGGTTCAAGATGGTACCCGCTCCTGCCACTGCTCTGCGGGACATTATCATCTTGCAGCTGCAAAAATGGTAGAGGTTGTCCGAGTGCTGCTCATCTACTTCAGTGCAAAGTTACTTTCCTAACTGATATTTTTTTCAGAGTTACTAATATGTTACCTAGTTACCAGCTAATCACAGCCTAATAACCATTTAGAGAAATCTAGGGTTTTATTTACAACAGGGTAAGTGACCCTAAATAATCAGACTGGTGACACTTAACCTGTCCAACTGTAAAACAGGATGACACTCCATACAAAATTTATTTGAAGTGTTCAGACAAAAACTGCAGTATGAAATTAATTATGATTAGTCTTGACAACACGAATTCAATTTAAAATACACTTAACTGGTTTAAAAATAAAACTTCAGCTTCCCTTTCACTGCAACCCAGTCCTGAAGCTATTTAAGACTGCGTTGCCTATCCCGTGCCTGATTTTCTGATTTGGTTGTAAGATTACTATTAATAGACTAGAAGTGGGGTAAAAAAAAAAAAGAAAGTGAAATTACCTCATTCTGCAAACACCCGTGTTTGTTTGTTTGCTTGCTTCATTTTAAAGAAGCGTTGTCAGAAGTTTAGTTTTCTGATGGGGATTAATCTTTCCCTTTTGTGACTCTGGACCATCCATCCATCCCCCCCC
>JANZLQ010000037.1:643338-700738 GCA_026212715.1 Elanus axillaris
TGCGCGGGGCGGCGGGGCGACCGGCAGCGCCCAGGGCCTCCCGGATTCCCCTGGCTGTGAAGCCAGGCCCAGCAGCAGGGAGGTTTTTTTTGCCTCCATGTTCTTTCGGGGCCGTCGCTCCGTTGACTCAAAATGTCCCTTCTTGCCCAGGGCCCCCCTCCGCTCGGGAGGGTGGTGAGGCTGGGACTTTGGTTCGGCAGGTGAGAGCGGCTGGCCGAGAAAGCACCGTAATCTAATTAATTATTAAGATGAAGGGCGGCGGAAATCAGTTTAGTTACCGTGCACGGTGGATCTGCAACAAGTTCCCTGCTGAGGCGAGGTGTTTAAACTTGTGCTGAAGGTGAAATCTCTTGCTCCAAAATACAGAGAGGTTCGAGTTTTGCATTTCTGAAGCTGAGGGGTTTGCTCAGCGTTGCCTAGATGTGTTAACGGGCTTTTGATCGAGTGTGGAATAATTTTTTCCTTACTCCGTAACGGGCAAACACTTCCAGTTTGTTGGGTCAGGAGCACCAATCTGACAGTTCTTCATTTAAAGTTCTTATTTTAAGGGGCAGGTTCTGTTTTCTGATAACAGAAACAACACTTGAGGCGGGAGCTGGGGTCTGTAGTGATCTTGCACTGGCACCAAGGCCACGATTGCAAAGGTTGCAGAATATTAACGTGTCGCATCTCTCTGTACAGCGTTCGTGATTTACGATGGTTTCTGTTAAGCCGAGCGGTTGTGTATATTGAAACACAAGACGCTAGAAAAACAAGCCCTGGGATGAAGCTGCAATTTTAAGAGTTGCTTGCTTGCCTTCCCGCTAGGGAGGGAAGAGCAGTGGGAGTGGAGTGCATACTCGTAGACTTTATTATCGTAAATTACTTGCGTGTAGAAAAATATTATGCAACCTTTAGAGTTGCACGCTTGATCACTTAGCAGCAGCTTAACGTTATCTGGCTTTTGTACTGCCCTTTTGGCGGATTAGGAAAATTCTGGCCAGGTTGCAGTCCTGGGGTGAAGATGACTCTCTGGAAGGAGCTCTCCCAAAAGGTGACTTCGGGTGAAGTTTCTGCTAGTTCTGCCAACGGGGCAAGAGTTGCACTTGCTCCCTCTCAGCACCCTGCTTGCTCGGCCAGACCCGTCCTTGGAGGAAAATGTTCCCTTCAGCTCCCATCTCGCCAAGCTGGTGTAAAGCCATCCTGGGCAGGCAGCGGGGCCTTCAGCCCGGTCGGCAGTGGAAGTCCCACCCTGCAGTGGCCCCGGCCATGCTCGGCCCCAGCGGGTCAATCCCCGTCATGGCAGGGATTGGCCTGCCGGGGCCGAGTGCAGCGGGGGTCACCGCACCGGGCGAAGCGTGTGTGGAACAAACTGGAATTGGAGGCGAAGCTTATTCTTGCAGGGCGCCTCTTGCTCCGCCAAACGCTATGCCTTGGGCTTGGCGCTTGGTTAAAGTGAAGAGGTTATGGCTGTGTCTGCTCATTTGAACTTCCCCTCATCCCATAGCTAGGAAATACTTTTATTCTTTAAGCAAAAAGTTTTGGGGACTATGCAGTGAAGGTATTTACCTTGATCTGATTGAGGGTGCATTGTAAATCTTCCTTAATTTGTTATTGAGACTTAGAGATCATTAGTAGAAAGAATGAATGGAGTGAATTAAAAAGCAAAAAAATTTCTTAATGTATTAAACTGGATGCTTTGATGCGATATTGAAATGTGTAGTACACAACAGGAAGCCAGCTGTTTTGATATTGATAGAAGTTTGGTATTTGTGGCATGTTGAACTAGCCGTTATTCTTTTAAATGCATTCTGTCTCAGACTTTGTTCGTTTCTGTTGAAGTACATTGCATCCAAATAAAGTTGCCACATTTGACAACAGTGTCACCTGTAGCACTTGTTTACTTTCAAGCTTAGCTGCAGCATTAGCTCCTTTACGGTTTCTCAGTAATAGGGCCTTATTCTTAATCTCTGGAAGCAGTTTTAGGAGTGAGAGGACATATCATACCAAGTCCTTTTTCTACCATTTAAAAAAAAAACAAAACCAAACACAAAACCCCACAGTTTTGGTAAGGAAGATTTGAGGGGTGGATATTTGTCTGCTTTAGGTTAGCACTGGGAGTTGGCAAGTGCTCATTACCAAATACTGGTGTGTGTCTGCGGGAGAGTTTGTTGCTGTTAGGAACGTTCGTATCAGTGAGCCATCACTGCATGTCCAAACTGCACTGGTTCTCTGCACTGGTCAGCTGTCTTGCGGATGAGGAGGGTATCAGCAATTCCCATTTGATGCTTCATTTGTACAGCTGTTGAGAAACTGTGTATAGCTCTATCTTTAATTGATTCATTTTCAGGTTAGGAAGTGTATTTCATGGTTATAGTGGTAACATGCATAATACACATCAAAGATACTGGTGAAAAAAAGTCACATTCCTTTTCTGATTTTCTTCTTCTCTTACACAATGTATTATCTTTCTAAATCTGCTTTGTTACCTATAACTATCTTTCTTTAAACCTTACTCCAGTTTTACTCATGTTCTCCCTCATGCTCACTTTTTAGCAACACTCCTGGTGGGCAAAGAGCAAATGCATCTTCAATGAGTGATTTTTTTGTTTGCATGTATGGGTGATGTTTTTTTTTATTTACATATGCATAAGACAGTTGCAAAATTCTAGTGTTTCCTCACTTTGTTTTGAGAAGTTGGGTTTGAGAATACTGATGAACTTTAAATATGAAACTGATTTTCATATTTTCAGGAAACATTTGAGTCTTCAGTAGAAGGCTTCTGTGCCAAGCTAGGAACTGGCTATGAAATCGGTCTATTTTGGTAATTAGAGGGGAGAAAAAGAGTAATGTCTTCCATCCAGAACAATTATAAATCACTTGCAGATGGTTTCAGCAGGATGTAAAAATAACAGGTTTCTCCAACTTATAACAAATATCCTATTGGTTCCTAGCTTAATTGTGACCTGGTATTTTTCTCTTTGGGGGAGGTGAGGGATAAGTCTTAAAAGAAACTTGTATGCAAAGCAGGTTTGCTAAAATTTAAATACTTAAGCAGTGGAGATCTTAACATCTTTAATACTTTGATGAGACTTTGTTTTGTTCTTAGTATCTAAACATGCATGTGCCTGTTTACTTGGGCAGGATTCTCTCTTTCTGATCCAGCACCATTACTGTTTATACAAGATTTAGACTTGAAAATTATTCTGAACTCCTGGCTGTGATTTCCCCCACATCCCCCCTCCCTGGGTTGATTTTGAAGTGTCCATGTTCCCTGGGTATAGTTGCATCTTCAGACTGTAATTTTGTGAAAGCTGTAAGCTGTTCCTCTGACTCTCACCTTGTTAGAGTTTCTTGTTGCAGGTTGACTGTACCTTGGTAAATACAGTTCTTTTCCCTGTGACAGTTCAATTATTTGAACGTGGATTCTACTATTACCTAAACATACTGCAGGTTCATGCTTATAGCTTGCTGTGTCAGATAGCTCTATAAAATTGGGAGGGAGGGAACTGGAGGCTGTGGAGGTAGAGGAAATAGTTTATAGGAGATCAGAGCGGGCCACACATCGAGTTTTCTCCTGTATTATCTGCACACCCATGTCACACCTACTGCTGCAAAAAGAGTTCTTACTTTGTTCTTTATAGATGATCTGTGGTTGTTGTGCATGCAAAGATGTTGATTTTAGATACATGTACATAATTTAAATCTATCTACTCAATAAAAAAATGCATTTGGGGGATTTTCCTACTTTAAAACATGTAAAGACTGGGGGAATGGCAAAGCTAAAATTGCCTTCCTTGAGCTAGTAACTATATAAATCTGCTATCTTCAAGTTTTTCCAAAGATGTTGACAGTCTCTTCCAATTCTGTATACAGCAGCCACACATTATGCTAGGTGAGGTATGATTATTAGAAAAATGAATATGCTTGTTTTTCTCACAAACAAAAGTAAATTCGCAACCACTCTGATACAGTCCATCAAGCATGTTTCTGAAGAAGTAACATTTTCGTAAGACTATAACGTGGTACCATTAGGAGTAGAGAGAGCTTAGCGAGCTGGTTATTGATCGTAGGAATATCTTGGAGAGTGAGGTGCTGGCTGTTCAGTTGCTCAGGATTTTGCTTGAAAGGGAACATCTTGTGAAGATACATGGGAAAAGCGAAATTTTATGTACCTCTCCGGAAGACCGTAATTCAATGTCAGGTTCAGAACATGTAAGGCATGAGCAGAAGCGGGCCACTGTAAACTTGCTGTTGAACAAAAACTCTTTGCTGAGAGGTAGATGACTGCGGGAGCATTGGAGTGGGCTGTGGAGGTGGACCCTCACTCATGTTCTGCAGGGCTTCTGCTGCAGAGGAAATAAATAGCATCACTGGCACTAACACTGTAGTTATTCATGCGTACTGTGGAGACTGAAGCTAATCTGTTTTGGGATAGCTTGCTATCTACGTTGTTGTTAAAATTGAATACTTGGTGAGTGTAGGTTATACCAACACCCAACTTCTGTGGGGTTTTCTGAATCACTGTATGTTCGTCATGTACGTAGATGCTAAAAGCATTAGGTATCAAAAGCATTCACCTGGCTTTATTTTTGTATGCTTGTATGCAAAGTCTAGTTGTAATCATTCCTGACAGTGTGTAGAAATGCAGGGCTGTAGGTACTAACCTGTCATCGTGGCATTTTTTGTTTTAGTATAATCTACTTGATAAGAAAGGGTTGCTTTTATATTTCCAACTTTAGGAATTAGCCTATGTCTCCCCAACATGTCTGTTCTAGTCATCTGATTGCCATAGACTAAAATATGTGCTTTGCTAGGCAACGTGCGTTGAGAGGTGAAGTTTGGGCTATAAACTTGAAGCAATTTGCACCATCAGAGACAGCTGTGCATACATGACGAGGCTGAAAGTGGAAAGAGGAAAAAGATTGGCTTAACACAAGAAGGTAGACATTTGAAAGGTCAAGAAAGTTACCTCTGTTCATCTAGGGTTATGTTTGTTTCTTTTAAAATAGGGCTGCAAAACTTTAAAAGCGATCAAGTGATTGCTTTTTTAAGGGGGCATCTTGGCTTGCTGAGCTGCTTAAGTATCCACAGCCTTAAGATTTTTCCTGTGAGTTAATACAGACATTGGTATAGCAATATGTTTAGAGTTTGAGCGTTTCTCTTAATAAACAGTTACTTCAGATGATTTCAGTAATACGGAATGCCACTTGAGTGTGTAGGCTTCCAGAACTGTGTATTGTGTTTCTGAGTGCTTCTTACATCCTGTCCATATGTGCTGTGTCACTGGATTTTTTTTTTAATTACTTTAAATATACTGCAAGTGTTTCAAATGCACATATATAGTTTCAGAAAGACTCACTATATCATAATATGTGTGATAAATCAGTACTGCAATTTAACGCTGTAGCTAATTACTCTGTCTTCCACTATAGGTTGCACAGAGCATTGAGGATCATCATCAAGAAGTAATTGCTTTCTGCAGAGAAAAAGGTTTCCATGGTTTGGTTGCATATGACTCCGATTATGCATTGTGCAACATCCCTTACTATTTCAGTGCCCATGCCCTAAAACTGAGCCGTAATGGGAAAAGTCTCACAACAAGCCAATACCTAATGCATGAAGTTGCCAAGCAACTGGACCTGAATCCAAATCGCTTTCCTATTTTTGCTGCTCTTTTAGGTAAGTGAAGTAATAAAAGAAGTCGATGCTGCTAGCCAGACTTATGATTTCAGTTTCTATTAACTGTCTTAAAATACATGTGTATAATTTGATAAAGCACCTAGGGAAAGACATCCCTTTGTTTCAGACATTCCTACTATACTTGAGGTGGGCTGGATGTGTTTTTATGAGGCCAGACATGCTGAATTTGTAGAGACCTGTGAGCGATGCAAATTGTGGCTGCCTAGAAACAAGAGTAGAAAGTAAAGATTCTGCAAAGCTCTGCCTAGCCAAAATGTTCTCAGTGGGTGGGGGGAAATTGGGACAATTGTGGTTCTATTAGTTTTGGTGTTTTATAGTATATGAGGTCTACTTTTAATAATATGCCTTCCAGACTGTTTTGTATTCTACCTAAAAATAACACATGTGGAGTGGAGATGTTTGGATTGCAGGGGCTTTTTTTCCCCCTCCGAAATGAATATTGGACAAATATGACAGCATGTCAGCTGCACCAGAAATAAATTATACTATTTTTATATATTTATATACTAAATTACACAGAAATGGAAAACTGCACATTTCTGAAAGCACAGGTGACCAGCATCCTACTATTCCATTAGTTTTGTTTGGATAGTTTCTTAGCACTCCTGTTTCTAATGCTAAATGGTGTAGTATCTTTAAGGAGCATAGAAGGGAAGGACTTGAGTTTCACATCTCTGCTTAAATGGGACAATTTTAACACACACTATTTCCACACCAGTGGTAGAGAATAGCTGTCATACTCTCTCAGATGGAAGAGTGAATTAATTACTAATAAAGTTGATTCCAGTGAATAAGATCTATTTAGAACAGCATTGTAACTTCTTTTGGGGTAAATAAGCACGGAGCAGCCATGTTCTTGATCTTGTCAGACTGAGCGAACAAATTAAGAAACCTGGATTTTCTTTTTATTTTCTCACTGACTTTGTATGGGTACATGATAGAAGAAAAAGAAAACTTACCATTTGAAAGCTGTAAATGAGAGAGGCTATGTATTACTGCTTTTGCTTACTAACATTTTAGTAGTTTTTAACATTAAATTGTTTCTAGTCCAGGCAGGTACCTTCCATCTTAAAAAGGAAAGAACCAATGCATCTTTAGCAAGCCACAAGTATTTGACTAGCTGAGGTTGCTTTTTGTTAGTATATGTTTTTTCATATCCAGAATGGTTACCTGCCTACATGGCTGTATGGAAGAATGGCAGATGATTGGCTAAGCTGCAATTTAAAACAAAAACTCTCTGTAAATTGCATGACACACTACTATTGCTAGGCTTTGTTTTGGAGTCTATAAATAAGTTGTTGCATGCCAATTCAGTGAGTAAGAATTACTGCTTGAAAAGCAGTTTCACAGTTGCAGATACGCTTTATGGAATTAATGTGAAATACATGTGAGTGACATCGTTTTAACTTGTCATAGAATTACAGCTGCATGGCCAGTTGAGGCATTGCTTGATTACATTAAATGGTAGATAAAAAATATTCTGGTAAATTTTCTGAAGGTTTTGGAGTTTTATGCAAGAAGATTTTGAGTATTTTTCTCTATATATCTTGCACTACAAAATACTTCTCAGCTTGCTCTTAGGAGAAGGAAACTTGAAGTCATTTCACATGATTACTAGAGAGATACTTTGTAGCTTTCTTTTTTTCCAAATTGGTACAAAGGTTTAAAAAAACCCAAACAAAAAACTAATTCAGCTACAAGTTTAGTTTTTTGTGTTCTTTTGCATTTCTTTTGTGTGTTTATTCAGTATGAGTAAGCAGAATAGAGTAAAGTTTATGGAAGTCAAGGTTAGAACAGAAGATACTTTGGAGGTCTTCCTGGGATGAAGTGTTTGTTTCTTTTTTTTTATATTAGTGAATATTAAGAAACCTATGTATTCGGTGTTCTAAACAATGCTTATATAAGCTTTACAGCAAATGGATACTGTTTGACTTAAAGAACTGGCAACATTTTTTAACTTTGGCAACCTGAGGAATATAGTAACGTCAGTTTTTTTTAATTAAATACTAAATGCATATAGGCACTTAGTTTTGTGTAGTATGGCATATGTTTAAAGCAGGGTAGCTCATTCAGATGTAAATTTTTATATTTTTATATAATATCTGAGGCCTTGTCTTGCTTCACAGGTTATTCTGCCTTTGCTCCTGTGGGCTCTTTGGGTCTCTGCTGAACCTGATAAGTAGAATAAAGAAAATCACAATGGGAAAGAATAAGTGAGAGGCATGGGAAGGCATATGAATCTTTCACATTGCTCTTCTGTTCTGGGTATACCAGTGTAACTCCCCATGCTAGTGCGTTTTTTAGGAATAAATTAATGTATTCTGAAATAATTGCAGTTAAGCTGCTGGTTTAATGTTTACAGTTACAGAAGGCCAAAACTGTCACAACAGCTGTATCGGTATTCAGCTTTAAGTCTGCAAATCTCTTTCCCTGTATACAGAAACTTCAAACTTCTTTGTTTTCAGATGCTTACTTGTCATTAGCTTCAAGGCTCAATTTGGGGATGCTGAAAAGAGAAAAAAAATCTTGAAGGATTCGGCCAAACATTCAGCAGTTGGAGGAGCCTGAGGAACGACACCTAACTGGTCAATTAAAAAAATGTTCTCAACGGCAGATTATTTGGGTTTGAGTTATGTTCAGGGATGAGATCTCTATTGAAGTATTACAGTCAGAAAACTCTTTTGCTGGATCAACTAGGCAGATTTTTAAAGATTACTTTCTGAGAAGGTTATATATGCTCTGTGGTTGGTTTGCTTGTTTTATAGCTTTTACAGCTTTTACCTCCTTACAGCTTTTCATGCAGAAGGGTTTTGTAGTTCTAGCTTTATAATACTAGAAGTATCCTTGCCATGGGTAGTTAAAAAGTGGCCAAGATACAGTATCCTCCCAGAGTGTGCTTTCAGAAAGTTCTGTCCTAATTGCTTTTGATGTAAACAGGGGGTTGATTTGGGTTCTTTTGTAAATTTTGACTCAAAATACTTTAGCATGATTTTAAAAAAAAAATAAACCCTAACAAAACCCAAAACAAAACACAAACCAAACCCAAGTTTCAGCAGTAGAAAAACAAACACAGTGTGAGGTATGGGGCTGTAATTCAGTGAACTCTTTAGAAAGGGCAGTGGCTTCAGTTAGTATCTAATTGCTTTAAAAAAACCTAAGGCATGCACTATAACAAGCCATTAAAACGAGAAAAATCAATATATGTTGAGGTTGTTCAGCCAGGTCAAGAAATAGAGGTTGCTTATGTAACGTTGATCTCTTTTCCATTGTGGCAGTACTTTGTTAACATGTTTAGTTATGTAGTCTCATTCTGTTTCTCAGTAAAATTTTAGAACTATGTAAGGTAAGTACAAACATCACTTATCTGGACTACAGAAGACACTGCTGCACTTCAACGTCCTAAATTCTACAATTCAGTATGTGGTGAGAATTGATCAAATGGTCAGACTGTCTTATGTATGTGTTCAAGGGGATGGAATTATCTGAAATGACAGATGGAGACCAAACGAGATTGAGGTTTTGGTGGAAGGGAGAGAAGCTCTGACTGTTTTAAAAGGTAATCTTAGCATCTGCAGGAGTTACTGTTAGTTATCACAAAACTGTCTAGTGGTCTGGCTGTAACTGAGTTTTTCAGACCTGCATTATAAAGGCTGTCTAATCCTACCTTGATTAGATTAGTAAGAATGTGGCTGTTATACACAAAATTGTTGAATCTTTCTGACGTGAGTTTAAAGTTTAACTCCTAGCAAATATAGATCATAATGTCTTCTTGCTGGAGATCTCAGCAGTAGGTGAAGTATTGATGGGACACGAAGACTTGCCTCTCTAAGAGGGCATCTCCTGATCACCAGGCAATGGACAGTTTGCTTGGTTTTTACATGTTAAGGAGCACTGAAAGCAAACTAGATTATTTTACATGCAAAATACTAAGTAAGTAAACAATTGTTGTCATATTCAAAGAATCTTGTCATATTCATTGAGTAGATGAGAGTTGAAGATGCTGTCCAAACTGTGAAATTAAAAAAAAAAAGTTGTAAATATCTTAACAGTAATGAGAACTATGCATTCACTATTAAGCTGCTGCTCTACAAAACCAGATATTGAAAATATCTTAAGTTTTCTGCCAGAAGTGTAGTAATACTTTCTGTTTAGCTCTTTATCAAGTTTGGTAGACACTGAACTCTGTCAGTGGTTGATGAGTTAGTCTTTGATTAATTAAATGTTTTAAATACTTCCTAGTAAGAATTTTTTAGGGTTTTTTCTGAGCGTGATGTGCTTTGGGGAAAAAAACCCACCAAAACTCAAAATAATTTAACTGATCTTCCATTTGGTATGAACAGCTTGGTAAATATAGCCACTATCTATCTCTGTTCATTGAAACAACTACATGAATTCCCAATTACTTTGGTGCTGCCAGCCCAGGCTCCTGTCTGACCTGGTCAGGTCAGCAAAAGAAACTTCAGGAATTGGGAACCTGCTAAGTGTCATCAGAGCTGCCCACATTCCTGAGGGTTAGATAAGTTTGCCTGTTGGCTTGCTGCTTTACCCACACTGCATGATGGAGCAGAGTGCAGGTTCCAGAGGCAGCTCTGATGCAGGTCAGGAATGGCACATGCTGGGATGCAGGAAAGGCTTATCAGCTTGCGTTGGAGAGCAACAGAGTGTGTTCTTATACTGGTGCACCTGCATTACTAAATCCAATTGAGGATCCCCTAATAGGACATGCCAGGTTGAGGCTGACATTGTGTGTTCTGACAGGCTCTGTTGCTTCTGTAAGTGAGCTGGGTTTCATGGAAGAGTGCTCCTCGAACAGAGGGAAGTGTATCTTGCTTGCTGCAGCGGCAGCATGCTAATTACTTTTTCGTTAGTCTAGAAAAACTTCTCTGCAAGTTTAATCTCTTTTTGTTGATCCTGTTGATCGAGAATTGAGGACTGATTGCAAATTTGTTTTGCTGCATGTAGAAACAGTATGTAACATTTTATGGTGTCCTTAAATAAAGTTTTGCATTATGTTCTAGGTAATCATATTCTACCTGATGAAGATTTGGCTTCCTTTCATTGGAGTTTACTTGGTCCAGAACATCCACTAGCTTCACTTAAGGTACAAATTTAATACAACTACAAGCAATTAAGCTAATATCAATCATAATAGTTAATCAGAGCAGTGTAATAGGTTAATTTACAGGAGCTATGCAAGGCTTTTGTTTTCAGTCACCCTCTGGTGTCCCAGTCCCTCTCTGTTGACTACAGAGGATACCTGGGGCGATTAGCCTTACAAGGCTAAACTTAGTCTTTGTCATCTCTCTCAGTGCCTTTCAGCTACATAAGCCATATAGCTTTGGTGTGGTTTGGCTTTGAGAATGTAGCTTCTTACTCTCTTCTGTTTTTAAGAGGAGGATTTTTTGTTTAGTCATGTTCTTCAACTGTCAAAAATAATTAGCTCTATCTTCCTACCATATTGTTTTATTTTCTACTGATCTGAGTTTGTGTAATAGTTTCCTGTATTTCTTAAATATGCTAGAGAATGGGTTGCACAAGAAAGCTAATGTGGCCTTCAGTAGATTTTTTTTTTGAGACAAGTAACTTCGATCTGATGCTCTTAGTTTACAGCATGTCTGTTCTGCTGCTTCATCATGCTTGCTTTGTGCATCTGCCAAGTAAACAGCTATAAAAGGGAAACTGGACACATCAAAGAATGGGATAATAGTGACCTTTCTTTCTCTCTGCCACAATAGACATATCTTTTTCCCTTTCTCCTAAGGTGTACCATGCAGCTAATCGATTTGCTTTTTGTAAATTCTGTAACTGTTTTGTTGTATCTACAATAAAAATAGGCGGTTTTTTTCCCCTTCTGTTCCAAAAGTTTATTAAGCATTGAAAAATTATAACTTATTTTTCTGAAGATAGAATTTAAAAACAGTTTCAAGATTTTCAGCAGAGTTTTTAAGGCTTGTACATGCATTGTTTAGTGAACAGCTGTGACAATTTGATGTTACGCTCATCCCCTATTTTGCTGCCGCTCCTGTGTTTAGAAAGGTAAGTGTCGGCACATTGTAGTGGCAAAACAAAATATGCATGCATGTTTGCTTATAAAGTTCCTTGTAAAACTTGATATGAAAAAAATGAAAGACTGAAAAGTGTGCCTGTATTTTCATTTTTTATTAAAAAGGTTGAAATGTAGGACTTCTCTCAAAGTGGTTGATAAACTTTATGTTCAGGATACTCTTCTGTGTGTTAGGCTGAGCAGACTTGTTTTACAGTCAGTTCAATATATGACTTCAGACACCTAGACCTTCTGAAAAGCCTTCCAAATATATACTGATTTACTTGACTAGAATGAAAATTAGGTATTTGTCACCTTTGCTTCTAGATCTACATTTTCAGTAGAAAAACCAATTGGGCTTTGTAGCTGGTATCCTAAGGAAATGTAACTTGTTTCCTTAGAGCGTCACTGGTCTGTCTTCGACAGTCTTCCCTGTATTTATTTAATCTGTTGGCCAATGTTAATCAGATTTGAAAGCGGTTCCCATTCTGCTGTTAAAGGCTCTGTGAAAACTGATACACTGTTACCAATGAAAAAGACCCAAATTAGTGCCCTTACTGAGGGAAAAAGCTAGCACAAAACATGATTTGTTTAATTTCACAGAAGCTCACTGGCCAGTTCTTAAACACATAGTCCTGAACTAACTGCAGCATTCCTGTCTCCTGGCTGATAATGATGCTGAAGGGAGAGAAAGAAGAAGGGCTAGAGTAATAAGGACACAAGTCTACAGGAAACCGATCTTCATTAGTTACTGGTCATGGAACAACTTTTTTTTTTTTTTAAAGCTTCTTTTCAACAGTACTCCTGGCTTGAAATTATAACTTGTTTCAATAGCTCATTAATTCAATTTAATTTCATTTGACATACTAGTATGTCAATGATGTTGTTATAGCTCGCTCTGTAGAGACCTCTTCTGTTAATTGTAGATGTGCAGAAAGCAGTATTTCTTGTAAATTTTATGAATGCTTAAAAAAACCCTAAAAGACACATTTGTATTGGCCACAAGCTTGATAGCAAGAAGTAGTTTCAGAACAGTTACAAAAAGTGCAAGCTGTCATGAAAACTGGAAATGGCGGGGGGAGGTTGTTGTGGTTGCCCAGGATGTCATCCCTGGGATATACTCTACAAACTTTGCTTTGTTGTGTCTATTTAGAGTTACCATTGAGTATTCTCTGTACTTGGGGGAACCAAGGGCCCTAATTCCACAGCTCATTCAACTCAGGATTTAGAAAACTTTTTCTGATTGTGTAAAGATTTTAATCTTTTGTATCTAAGACAGTGTGGTCTTGAACATAACAGATTCAGTTCCCTATGGCCTGATTTGTTGTTTTTCAGTGAGAACTATGCAGTTAATGCAGAGAATAAATTGTACGTTATTCTTTCTCAGTTTTCTGTTATGGTGTAGCAAAATGGTTACTTTTCCTACAAGAGAAGCTTTGCTAGTTCACCAGTTAAAATGTGTAACTTGGAAAAGAAACTACCAGTCTTCGCTGATAGAAAATTGGTATGTCTGCTCCGGTGTCAATATAGTAAGGTGAAAAAAAAGCAAAAGTGAGGAACCAGTGCCTCTTTAAAGGAGGGACATGATGGTGCATTCATCTAGGAACAGCTGAGTAGAAATGGGAAAAAGGAAGGGAAATGGAAACCTGAACAAAGAATCCATATTTCATGTCTAGAAGGAAACAAACAAACCTAACAGTCAGGACAACATCTTTACATGTTGGACAAAAAGCCACGCCTTTCAGAAGGCACCAGCAATGACCATCAGCTCAGCAGAACCGTTAGAAGTTCCATGGACAAATTTAAATGAAGAAATTTCAATTGCTATTGTTGCAAAAGTGCAAAAGAATCAAAAACTGACACTGCAAGCTGTTGTGAGTCAGGATCTTGTCTGTCTTAATGTCCCTGCGTAAACAGATAATGCATCTAGTGTGTAGACCTGCGCTTGCGTCTTGTTACCTGACTGAGAGCAGACTTCACTGAAATGACCACCTGAATCAGAAGCTGAAACAAGAAAGGAGTTGATAGACTTCTTGAGAAATCATTTGACCACTAGACCTTGTTTGGAAACTAGCATTACACTACTTTTTATTTGTGTGCTTTGGGATTTATCTTTAAGACAAATACAATTCCGTTCTTATTCTGGGAAAGCTTTTACAGTATGGAGCTTCAAGATCAATGTGTAATACTACAAGGGCAGTTTCTTGTCTCTGGAATGAATTAGTACCTATTTGGGAGCACCTACCACTGAAGAAGTGCTGACTCTTTATTCACAAGAATTACTTTAGAAACAAGTCTTAATGCAATCTCCCTTTTTGAAAAAGAAGAGTATGTGGGGAAACCTAATTTACTTGGTTGTTTCATCTCAGTGGAGAAGCAGAGAGATGGTTCCAGACAGCAATCCAGAATATGCAGGTTAGGCTCCTTCTCTGAATTGCTCTAGGAAATTCTTGTCTTTCTCTGTTGACTTCAGAGGGTGTCTGCCAGAGGGAGGCTAATATGCTAAGTAGGTGCTTAGGTAATTTGCTGCTGCTCAGATAACAAAGGTAGTACTCTTTAAGAGATGCTTAAAGTAAGTGTCTGCCTGGTTTTTGTGGTTTGTTTTTTGGGGTGGGTTGTTTTTTTTTTAATGCTAAGGGCCATCATAGGATGATTCAGGTCAGAAAGGACCTCAGGAAGTCATCTAGTCCAATCTCCTGCTAAAAGCATGGTCAGCTTGAGGTCAGAACAGGTTGCTCAGGGCTTTGCCTAGACTAGTCTTAAAAATCTCCAAGGTGGGAGACTGCACAACCTGTCTGGGCAGCCTGCTCGGTGGTTTGACAGTCCCAACGGTAAAAATGTTTTGCCTTGCATACAGTCTGAACCCATCTTGTTTCAGGCTATGTCTGTTGTCTCTCGTTCTTCCACAGTGCACCCCTGTGAAGAGCCTGGCTCCATGTGGCTAATAGCCTTTTTGTAGGTATTGGAAGGCTGCTGTTAGGTATCTCCAAAGCCTTGTCTTTGCCAGGCTGAATAAGCCCCATTCCCTCAGTCTCTTCTCATAGAGTAAGTTTTCCAATTCCTTAACTGTCTTCATGGCCTTCTGCAGAACTAGCTCAACTTTTTTTGACATCTAGCTTGAGCCCAAAACTGAATGCAGTGCTCTAGAGGTGGTCTAACAAGCACTGAACCCTCAATCTGCTGGCCATGCTCCTGCTACACAGCCCAGGGTGCAGCTGGTCCCTCTGCTGCCAGGGCACCCTGCTAGCTCGTGTCCAGTTTGGTGTCTTCCAAGAGCCTCAGGTCCTTTTTGGCGCAACTCCAGCCTGCAGAGTATCCAGGTTTTATTCCTGCCCTGGTGTAAGACTTTGCTTTTGTAGTTGTTGAATTTCTTAAGGTTCCCGTTGGCTCATTCCTCTAGCTTGTCTAGGTCTTTCTGGATGGCAGCCCATCCCTTGACTCGTGGTAGTGTGCAGGGTTGTCACGTGGGTTGTCTCATATGAAGTCTGTCCATATCGCATCTTTGTTTTGTGTTTCTGCTCTCTCCTTTTCTTTGTGATATTTTTGTTCCTCCATTTAGATTTGGTTTTATCAGAGTCCTATGTGTATAAATTGTTAGCAAATTATTTCCATGTTGTATGTATTCTTGTTACCATCAAGACATGCAGAAGTAGAAAGAGGTCAGTTTCCCAACCAGGATGGAGGGAGGAGGAGAGAGAATTGCTGATAGAATAACCTGATCTTCAGGGAAAAGCTGAGCTTTGCTGATTTGAGAGGAATTTAAGTCATCCAGGGAACTTCTTGCCTCTTCAGAAAGCATGTCATTAGATCAGATGTACTACAAGCTTGTAAGATTAAATGTTTTTAACATTTGAAGGCCGATAAAAGATCCAAACAGTTTGGATGAGATCTCTAATAATTACTAGACAAAAATAACAAAACCTAGGCAATTTGTTGTAGTATTATTCATATCTTCAGCCTTTCCTCTCACCAGTGGAAAAAAAATGTTCACTGTGTCATCTCACAGTAACTGATTGTTCGAGGTCTCTTTTTTTAGTGGTTTGAAAATAAAACTAAATGTGTTATCTGTTTCCAGCAGGGACAACGGCAAATGCTGGTACTTGTGTCGATTAGCTTTTAAAGGTTTCACTTCCTGGAGACAGTGCACAACTGGGGTTGTGCCTTAATTGGGAAGCTTTTCCCAAGTGTAGCTTAGGTACTTTATACGGTCCTAATAGTCCCATGGAGTTATGCATATGTGCGTCTATTCTCTTTCAATAAAGCATTTTTGCAAGTTTATTTTGTCAAAACCAAGACATTTTTATCTTGTAGCTTCTTGGCCTCTCATTTTGACAAATACCTATGTAGAATTAATTTCCTTTCCCCACTTCATCTTTTCAGAGTGCATTAATAGGTCACTTGTGATTTTTGTCAGAGGTCTGTCCTGAAATTGAAGTAGTCCTTTGACAACTAGCAAAGGAACTGTGCTGTTTTCAGATGTCATGCTTTCTAACCTGATCACCTCCAAGTGTGTGATCCGCCCCCATGTTTGCCTTTCCAAAATTGGTTTTCCATGTTTTTCCTTGTCTGAAACTTTTCTATAGTGGATAAGGAAAAAAAATACCTTCTAGGAAGAAATCTTATAATGAGAAACTTGTTAAATGTGATGCTGATTTTGCTCTCAAATGCTTTGTGTACAGCTAAAAGTAGGTTTGAACCATGAACATGTCTTCCTGTAAGTTTTGCTGTTAAGACTTAATTTTTCCCGTACCTAACCCTTAGTAAGACTTAGCCTGTATTTTAATGCACACAGTATTAGAAACATTATTTATGATTCAGTACAAAATCAACAATTTGGATTTCTGGAAAGTTCTAAAATGTATAGAAATCTTTAAAATGAGGAAAGTACATCTTATTTCTCCACTTTTCTGGCTTCTGTGTAGGTCATGACATTTTTAGTTTTGAGGGATGTTCTCACTTCTGGACTGGATGTCTTTGAAACAGAATAAAAGAAAATAAAATCCAAATATTTGAAATGCCTCTAAATCTGTAATATATACTTTCAGAAGGTCTCACTTCAGGAAATAAGAATATGCTTCAGTGAGTTCCTTAGGCTGTTTGGTTGAAAGTGGCTAAACTGGGGGCAATGCACATAGTAAGCCCTTAACATGTCTGACTTGAGCTTCATACTTCTAGGGCCTGAGCTGAATATTAGTGCTGAAGTGATGTGAAGTCTTCTCTTGATATTAACTGCTTATGGTTTATTAAATATTACTATCCTGGAGATCACATAAAACTAATGAGAGATTGCTTACTGCTTTCATCCACTGAATTTTCAAGCAGAGGTTGCAGGAACACTTAGGTAGTAATGCAGAGTTTCTCCAAGGCGTTCTGCAGAGAGCACTTCTAGCATGACACAGCCATGTTATGATTCAGCTGCGTTAGAGATGTATAATTGTTACAACTACAAATAAAATGGTAGGTGTTCATAAAAAGACTTAGATTGCCAGTGAGTAGAAAATTTACTGCTTCTGCTTGCAGATTGGGTGCAAAATTTTATTACCAATATTTAGGACTGTAAGCTTACATGCAAATGTGTTCTATATTTAGTATTGGTGTATATATTCAGAATGCACACTAGTGAAAATTTAGAATTTACTATCTGAAATAGAAATAATTACCATGCCACTGACTACACGGAGCGGAACTGTTCCTAATTTAGGCTCATAAAATGTGGAGCTTCTCTGGTAAAGAATGACCAGGTATAGAATGAATATCCTGACATTTGTAGAAAGTAGACATTAAGAGAAAGAAATTAATAAAAATGGGAATCTGGGCAAAAATTCCATGGCCTAAATATGAAGAAGCCAGTCTAAGAAATTGCATAATAAGTGGATCAAATAAGGGTAGGAAAGACAATATTTACATATGGTAGACTCCATATAAAATAAAAAGGGGTTGTGGTACAGATCTTAAAAGTTGCAAAGATAAAACTAATGAAGTATTAATCAGAATTTTGCATAAACATTTCTGACAAGGCTGGATTGCAATATTTTCTAGTAAAGTATATTACCTCTGTGTAGAATGCAAGCATAAAGATTTTTGCATTTTCTCATCTCTTAAAAAATGGAACTGTTTAATAATAAGTGATCTCTCAAGTCTTGATTTACTGCATTTTGCAAATAAGCAGATTAAGATATGTTAAAAGCAAAAACGTAGCTGCCCCTAAAGGCACGGATGGAGTGCTCCAGAATTGTACAGAGGTTCCACACAATTCTTTAGAAATTCCTCAGGCATCCTCTAAAATTTAGGACACGTAGTTGGAGACATCTTACCTGCCCCTCTGAGCATGTGCATTGTGCAGCACAGAGGGAAAGTAACAGAACCTACCTATGTTTGAGTAGCTCTTCAGACCCAGCTAGCAGCACCGCTCACTGCTTTTAATTTTGCAGTGTTCCATGATAGTTGCTTGACCTGAAGTTTCTATACCCCATACAGGACCATGCAGTGCATGTAAGAGCAGTAATTCCCATAATCATATGCTGAACAATCCTCAGTTTATTTTCAGGAGGAGCCTATTGAGAGTGTTGAGATTGAAGTCCAGGGCTTCCAGGACTATCCAGTTCCCCTCCTTTCTCCATGTGGACATGAGAAGGGATCAGGCCAAAGAACTGAGTCTAAAACTTCCTGGTACAGCACATCCATCTGCAGCTGCCAGTTGCTGAGCTGTGGGAGCTTCGTCTGTAGGGGCTTTGGACATCATCCCACAAAGTTCTTCCAGCTCTTTCTTCTTGCTACAAAGTTCAAAGTGATTCTTATAATTTCAAACCCTTGGCCTGAGTTAGTGACCAGTGAATCAATGAGAAGTGATCATTTTCCTAATATCTTGTACTGTGGACTCTGATTGGTAGGCAAATCTATCGTCTGTATGGGCTCGGGTCATAAGGGAAATTTTTAGCATGCATTTAAAAATGTTTCTAATCCATTTAAAATAGTTGGTGAATATGGGAGGTCAGACACATCTGTCATTGGGTGGTGAAACTTCAGTTATTTTAATGCCAGAATATTGAAACTATTTTATCAATAGAATTCTCTTAAGAATTTCCTCTGTGTCTGCAAAAAGAGCAAGCAGCCCTATAACCATATTGGTATTTAAATGCTTGAAAGAGAAAGTAACTATGCTCGCATCATAGCAACAAGAGAAATCCATGTCGTTCTTTGTTGATGTATAATATAAAAAAATAAAAATAATTTCTTGCCTGAGATATTATATATAATGTGAAGCCATATGAGTATATTCTACTACAGATAATGAAATATACAGAATTTGAAAACACTGATTATAAAACTATGTAATCTTCAAATAATGATTTTTAGACTAATTACAGTGGAATCTTGAAAATAAGTTTCCTTGAGAGATTCCTTTTTTCCATTTGTTTTTCAAATCCTCCCTTTTCTGTGTACATAGAGATTGTCTTGTTCCCAGTGGATCTTTTATCAATTCTGATACCATCTTATATTCATAATATAAATTGTGTCAAAATAAAGTGTTTTCTGGCATATATATATATATCTATGTGTACATAAAATGGATGTGTCTATATTAGATAAAGCATTCAGCACTAGAGGAAATGTCTAGCTAGAAAGCAGTAAAATAATCAGCATTGTTGACTTTGTTGTTGGAGCTGATATTTCACCAGCAAATATTTACATAGAGGTGAGGTTTCACATATATATAACTATACCATAGACAAAAAACAGGAATCATTGTTTAAGGTGAAATCTTAAAAACAAGGTTGAAGGCCCAAAAATACTTAGATACTAAATCCGGCAACATGGAATTTGTTGAATATATGTTCAGTAAATAAATAGTTTAATTCTCTGCTGTGTAACTGAAGTATCTTTGGCTACTCTGTTAATTTCACACTGGCTTGTATGTTTGTTTGCATAGGTACGTGCTCACCAGTTAGTTTTACCACCTTGTGACGTAGTGATCAAAGCTGTAGCTGACTACGTTCGTAATATTCAGGACACCACTGATTTGGATGCCATAGCAAAAGATGTTTTTCAACATTCACAGGTAAAGTACAGAGCAAAATACTGGTTTGGGTTCGTTAGTTTGTTTTTTTTTTTTAAACCAATTGTACTATATGTTTGTTTTGAAGAATTAGATTCTATAAAAATAGTGTATTGCATCAGTTGGTAATAGGAACCTATTGGTATATGCAGTGTCTTAGATACTCTGATTTTGCTTTCCATACTTCCAAAGGTAGAAATACTGCATTTACCCTTAGTGCTTTAAAGTTAAATTCTTGATAACCAAAGGGGTTTTGTAGTCTGGTTTGTGCACTGTCACTGAGAATCAGTGGTACATGAAGACATAATTTCAAGCTTTATCCTTACATGGATTAACATAATATTTCTTGTGCTGGAGTAGTGCTGTAGTCCTCAAGGGTCCATAGGTGTTAATACTGTATGTGATATGGTGTACGTTAACTACTCTACAGTACAGTGCTGACCTGCAGATGACATGCCCAGATTTGCTGCTGACAGATCCTTTTTTTTTTTTTTTAGTCTAGAACAGATGACAAAGTTACTCGATTTAAGAGAGCAGTTGCTTATTACTCAGCAACTAATAAACCAATGCCATTTCATCCACCACATTACCTAGGTAAGTAATTAAAGAAAAAAGGCTTCTCGTTTTAACTAAAACCTGGGATAACCCTAAATCAGAAATAGTAACATTGCAAAAATGTTTATATTCTCTGGCAATTTTCACTGACCCTTGAATATGAGGTTTCAAAAGAAGATATTCATAGGATATGGGTGGAGGTTGTGTTCTTTCCCCAAAAAGAGGAGAACAACCTGGACTGATTTTTCTCTTAGCTATTGCTGCATCGGTTCTAGCGTTAGGATGCTTGAGAGTTTGGTGCTGTCAACAGCTGAAATCTGGTGAGCGGTTCCAATCATGAAGACAGTTTCTATTTATATTCCATAAAACATATTTCCTGTTTCTCACTGGACTTACCCGACATGTTTTAGAAATCCCTTTAGAGTCTGATTTTTTGATGTCATAACGTACCTGCTTAAATTGTGACCATGAATTGTTCTGGCATTGCATATTATTCTCAAGGCTTACGAATGAACTGTGTGATCACAGGTTTTACCATGCATACCTCCTTCTTAACACTAAAACATAATTTGAGCTGCAATTTTCTAAATATTTTCAGTTACCATACTGGTTTACTAATACAGATTTTTTTTCTTCTCTTTTTGGGGGGATGGGGGTGTCTTTTATTTATATTCACAGACCTACATTAAAGGCCATTAAGGCTACTCTTGGTCATATATTCAAATGATAGGAAGTGCCAGTATTAAGTGCCAGCATTATGTGTCTGTGTGACATTGTTTTTGCCAGCTTCTTCATTATGACATCTCTGGGGCTTTTTTTTTAAGCTTCCTTTGATTCCTAAGTAGAATAGAAATGTGCAGTAATAAGAGATACAAAGAACTTTGAGAAGGTGAGACAAGTAAAATAGACTTCACAAGCTACAGAGTATTTTTATTAAAAGGCAAAAATGAATAAAAGTACTGAAAGGCATACACATAGAAAATAGTAATCCTAACAGAACAAGAATAAATAAACCATAGAAGCAAAAGGTTAAAAAGGGTAGCATTTGTGTCAAATAGTGAGCATTTTCATGAATGTTTGGGTTTTTTTCCTCTTTCTTTTTTTCCCTTCCTCCCTGTTTGCATTACAGCAGCCAGACCAAATCAGTTTGGTATGCCTGGGATAGTGCCACCATATGTTCCTTCTCAGATGCTTAACATTCCACAGACCTCACTACAAGCAAAACCTGTGGTAAGTATAGCCCTCTGCCCTTCTCCTTGGGAGAAACCTGCTGTGCTCATCAAATTAAAATCTAGGTGGGAAAGGTATTTCTAACTTATTTAGCATGGGTGTTCACTGGTTGAATTTTAAGTCTGGAACTATAGCGATGCTACAGACTCTGGTAGAACAATTTTTGTTAATGTCCAAGATGGCTGAGATCTTGATGTGTACATTTGGAAAATGCCACTTGATTAAAAATGTATTTTATTTTAAAAGAAAAGCCTTTTTGTTACTTTCTACTTAAGAAAGATCACTTTATTTTAGGCCCAGCAGATGTCTAATCAGGGTGGGGCCCAAGGTCAGGGCCCATACCCATATAGTCTCTCTGAGCCAGCCATCACCTTGGAAACAGGTGGAAAAAGTCTTTCTGAGCAGAACAACTACAGTAACATTCCTCATGAAGGAAAACATACACCATTGTATGAACGATCTTCTCCAATAAATCCAGCTCAGAGTGGGAGCCCTAATCATGTGGATTCAACCTATTTTCCTGCCTCTTCTACATCTTCGTCCTCTGACAATGATGAAGGCAATGGAGGTGCAGTGAAGTAAGTTTTTCATGAGGATGTTTTCTTACTCTGTTTCTGTTCAAATAAATCTACTTTAAAAATTGTTCACCAGTATCCTGAAAGTAAGAAATCTACAAATTAGTGATACAAGACCTTCAAAAAATAGTTTTAGGTCACTATGACTGCAAACACATCCATGGTTTACTCTAGTTGCCCTGTTCCTTAACAGGCGGAACTCCAAAACTGAATAATGTTGGGTGTTTTTCCACTTCTGCCCTTATGCTTTATTGAAAGAAAGAGTGAAATTTTGGTAAACGTCATAAAGCCTTCGAGTTCTTTACTTTGTATAAAAGAAATATTCCTACTTCACAGTATAATTCATTAAAATTTCAGTAGCTAAAAACTATGAAACTTCACTGAATTGGTAGTGTTACTCTTCTTAAATTTTGGGATAATGTGGCTTTGTAAATAAACCTGGTGTGAATATCAGAAATTCACCATTTTGGACAGTGACTTAAGAGCCTTGACAGGCTATGTGTGGAACAAAGCAGCAGTGAAATTGGTTTTGCTCTGTTCTACTAATGTGCCTTGTTTACTGCAGAAGTGTTTCTGACTTCCACTAGATCGTGTGTCTGTCCTTGGCAATATAAAGTTGTGCAGACTTTCATTTAATTACTGTTTCCTGACCTACAAAAAGGAAATTTGAACAGAGGCAGTTCGTGTTTACCTTTGTCTTGTTAGGTGTTGTGGCTTACTGTGTGAGAATCAAAGCCTGGGGCTGAAGCAGGTCTGTGATTGCCTCTAAAAGTTTGAGGTTGTGTATAACAGTACGTTACTACTGGTATTAAATTCTGAATGTGTCTGCAATTATGCATGATGGCTTGGACTTCATTATTTTGATGCAGTCTATCAACTTTAAATATTATGTGTTTTGCTTAGTAAATCAAGGAAGTTTGCATGGCTTCCATGCAGTGTAGAACTGGAAATGTACCTGCTTTAGAAAAAGCAATACAAGGTATTTTTCAGCATTTTTGATAGCGTTGCCTTCTGCATTTTATGCAATGAATATTGAATAAATTTAGAAACTGAAATCTAGACAGTGTCATTTATATTGCAGTGTGGAGAAATAGCCTTCTAATTGAGGGACATTACTTGGCATAGTGACAAATACTTAAAGTTCAATCAAGAATTTTTCCTGCATGAACATTATTTAGTCATTGTAATGTACAGCTTTTCAGTACATCCAAATGTTGACATAGCGTAAATGAACAGATGTTGGTATTAAAGTCTCTTCAAGACTGCTACAAATTGACATTTCTAATACAAAGCATCCCTTAAAATCAGAGTCTCTGGCCCATACTTGCAATAACAGTCACAAAGATTTATCCTATTGTATCTTAAACAGCACTTTAATACTGTGTTTTTCTTTATGTTGTCTCAGCCATGTCAGTGGGAACAAAATAGGCTGGGAAAAAACAGGAACCCAGTCAGAAAGTCAAACTCGTGGAGAGCTGGGAGACCAAACAAAGGTAATTCCTTAAGTTCCAAACATCACAATTTATTATTTTGTATTAAAGCTTTACAACAAATTCTGAGTAGAATTTTCAATATTGATCTGTAGGATTTGATGTAAGCCTTTACACATTTTTGTGAATTACAAAACAACAGCTTTAAAGTACAGTAAGTTTTCCAAGGAATCTTGTAGCATATACATGAAAATAAAAACTAAAAATGGTATGTTAAAAAATACAAAATAGAAATAAATCAGTAAACTTGTTTACTCCTTAGCTAACAATCTTATCCTTAGATATTGCTATCCATGTTTACAGTATTGTCTTATTTTGGTTTTTTACTAAGGAGTGTAGTAGTTTAAGTGTCTTTGGGTTCAGAGTCCATGTCATATAACCTACAGTGTAGTGAGAACAGCTCTAACACGTTTCAATGTTAGCCACAGACCATTATAGGTGTGTTAAAGCTCAGCTGAGGAGTAAAAGTCCTTCATAACCGCCTGGTATGAATTTCACATAAGACATAATAAAGTAGCTCTTTGGGACCAGTTAGACTGTATTGCTCCTTAATTAAGAACGGATGGGATAACTAAGCCCTTGATAAAGACTTAACATTATCCTGTTAAATTTCTTCAATATTTAAAACCATTGTCAAATTAAGAGTATGATGGTCTGTATTCCAAGTTTGAACCATGTCTGGGAAGAACGTTCAAAGCACTTGCACTTAATATCTTTGTGTCTTCGTGATGGAATTGTGCACCAGCTGTTAATTTTGTGTCAAAAAAACCTGATCACAAGTTATTTGTGCTGTAGACAAGCAGAACATTTTCCCTGTATCTTTGGCATAGAAATTCCAGTAAACTTGGGCTTTGTGCTTAAAATATCAAGCTGATGATTTCATCCATCAGTGGTTATTGTTTTTGCAGACTACGCCCCGTACGATAACTGTATCTGCCTGTGGATTAGTCACCATATGCATATGCTAATTTGACCTATTACATTCCTTTCTCCTCTGTATTATGGGCCATGTATGAAGCCTGGTGCATCCCAGCTGCAGCCCTGTGTGTGTGCTGCACAGCAGGATGTCCTGCGGAGGCAGGGAGCAACCAGAGCAGCAGTGGTGCTTCCCCTGGAGCTGGGCGACGGACGAGTGGGACATGCTGCACAGCATGTCTGGCCACCTGTCTTCGTACATGCAGAATTAGAGCTCCATAAGCAGCGATTAAACTTTCCAGTAGATACATACATGGAGTCCAACTTAAGTACATCCAATTTAATGTATAAATGCTTGTGAGTTTTACTTGCCTGTTTGGTTTTTTTTGAGGTGATTTAAAGTGCTGAAAATGTAGCATAGATCAGGCAGGAAGCAGCAATGTTGACGCTCCTTTCAGTTGACTTAAATGTCAAAATTCCTTGCTTGTAGTTGTCTTGCTGCGTGATTATACGTGACAAAGGTATACTTATCTCATTTGGGTGGATGTATATCACTAAAGAAAAGAAAATACTTTTAACTGTGGTAGTTTCTGAGCTTAGGTGTTTGAATATTGCTGGAGCAGATCCAGGAAGAACCTGGGTAGTGCAAACAGGGAAAGCATTGCTATAATTTGGAGTTTTTTGTCTTCTCCCCTCCATGCCCTCAATAATCAGCAGTTCTATAAACTTCTCTTTGTGGTCCAGTATCACTGACTTCTAGTTGCTGGGGTAGTAGAAGATGGGGATGAAAATCTTTAAACTGATAAAGAAATGTTTGATAATATAATACAGATTTAATAGAGCTGTGATAGCTCATGTGTTTATAAAAACATTCTGTGTTAGTATGTTGTGTTAGAAGTGTTCTGGTTTACAGGTTTTAACCACTTCTGTATATTTTCATTTTTATAAATAAAATTTAAGTCTAGATTACCAATTGAAGTACAATCTTTCAGTAGCATCCTCTTTGATTGTATGCTTAAAATGTAATATGAAAATAATGTTGCCCCTTTCGTATTTTGCTAGAGCGTGTTTTTACTAATAGGCACCTTTCTATAGAAGGTTTTTGGAGGTTGTGTGTGGTTTTTTTTGGTTTTTACACGCACATTTGTATTTTTCATAAGAGCCTGTAGTGAACAAGCTGAGCTCGTTTGGGCCTATTTTTTATGTTACTCGTTCTGTGGGATTTCATAGCTTTGGCCATTTCTGGCTTTCTTTTTAGAGTCTTATGAAGAATGTTCCTCACAAATTGTAAAAATACTCATGCGTGATGTATCATCCAATGAACAAATTAAATTTCAGTCTCAAAAGTTTTTAATATTACTATAATAGTTTATAGGCACACAACTATTATGAACTCAAGCTAAAAACAGCTTTCAGTTTTGAAGACAAGGATTTTGGGGAATGAACTCTACTTTTTTTTTGGTAGTATCTGATACAACATAAGAGATACAACATAAATGCTTACAAAAGGTTTATTCACTGGGAGGTTTACAGTATATTTTTGTGTGTTATATTTTTCCTTTAAATTTGTGAACTCCATTTGTAGAAATAGAGTAAAATGCAACTTTAATCTTGCAGTCAGAAAATGTTGCCATTTTCTCTTACAAGCTGCTGCTGCTTACAAAAGAATTTTATGTTTAAAAAAAAACCCAACAAAACATTTACAAGTGATTTGAGTTCAGACACTGTATTTTAAATGGCTTTAAATTGAACTATGTAGTTTTTCCTGCTTCATTTAGAAATGAAAACTGAGAAGGTATATGTTAATGGAAGTCTAGATAAATGACAGACTGTGACTGTCAGTTAACCCGTTTTGCTGGTAGCATATTGGAAATAGTTAAAAGGTAATTCACATTTCATTAAGAGGTCATCAGTCCCTCTTCTGTATGTGCAACTAAAAATTAAAGAAAATAATTACTGTTGCTGTTAGTAAGTTAAAGCTTTACCATAATATTTATTTTTTCAGTAATTTTTCTTCTGCTAGCAAACAATGGCTGAAAGTTTACATTTTCTGAAAATCATTTAGCTAGCTTTGGATAATGTATTCTACATACTGATATAACATGATGTGAAGATTTACTGTTTTCATTGTGGGTGAAGAAGGAAGTTTGCTGTTTCTCTTGGCTGATTTCCTGGTATGTTTCCATACACATTCAAAAGCACTTTACTTTGTATGCTCTGTTATAGGTAGAAGGTTCCTCTAGTGCTTCTTCAGGAAGTCAGGCAGCTGATGTCAAAGGGAATCAAACCAGTAATCCACAAATCCCATGCCTGTTGTCAATGCCCACCAGAAACCACATGGATATTACTACCCCTCCATTACCTCCTGTAGCACCTGAAGTATTAAGAGTGGCAGAACACAGGCACAAGAAGGGGTTAATGTATCCCTACATCTTTCATGTCCTAACCAAGGTATGACAGTTAAAAATTATGTACTTTGAAATAACAATTCTGTAAAGATAACTGTACTTGCATTTCTGACCAAAAAATATCATAAGTTTACATCCTTTTTAATGCTTTGAGTTTTAGTCCATTTTTAATGCTTCTAACAATTTTTTCCCCTGTTTTCTAACCACTCATCTGGTCTAGTAGATTGTTCCAGTACGTACAAAAAGACTGTAATTAGAAGTGTTTACTTACAAAATTAATCATTTTTTCTGAATATAAGGAGATGTTCTTACATCTCTACATGTGTGTGTATCTGTCTGTGTGTGTATATTTATGTATGTGTGGTTTTGTATAGAGTCCATTTCCATCTAAAAACTCCTGCGTATGTGCTTTGGTGTCTGTGCCAAGTCTATTCTATTTTCAGTGTTCAAAAATACTTAGATTGTTTTCCCTCACAATCTGATCCCTCCTATCCCTGGTAGCTAGCCCTGATAGAAACATAGCAGCTATAAGAAATCCCTTCTGTATAATCCTAAAATGTAATTATAGATGAACTCAATGATGTTCTGAACTTTTGTTCATTTTAGTTTGGCAGAACATTTCTGATGGCTTGGGTTTTTTTTTTTTGTTTGGCTGTTTTATGTGCTAGCCTTCAGATGCCAGGTAAGCTGCAAGCATTTTCACACAGCCGAGGACTCTGCTCAGTGTGTCCGGTAAAAAAATCTACCTGAATGGCCACATAAGGACACCTTGAAAAGCAGGGGAGAGCTTCTTACGGAAATAGGCAGAGATAACCTGCTTCATTGTGTTGGGAAGCTGCTGAAGTCTGCTTAGTGTTGAACCGGAGCCAGACCAGTGGTGTTCCTGCACAACTCTGTATTTGACTTAATCTAGTTTCAAGACATAAGTCTGTTGTTCCTTCTAAACGCAAACAGATGAGTCCTAGAAAAAGACAACTTTAATCTTCCCCTTTAGAGTTCAAAACGCTTAGTACTGGTTCTTGTACATCAAGCCAATTCAATGTATGTATTTGTACAGGATCTAGCAAAATGGTGCTGCCCATATTCCTGTTAACTCATATTCATCTTAAAAAATCTGCTCCAGGACAATAAGGTCCGTAGGCGGGATCTGAAATCCATAAAAAGAAAAGTTTCTGGATCAGGGTTGAGGTTTGGATTTCCTATTGCCCATGTGTTTATTTTGCAGCATAACTTGTATTGGCTGCCATGTTCTTACACTTCTCTTCCTTATCAAAGAAAAGTGGAGAGAATCAAAAGGTTTATGAAGACCATATTATGTCAGTTCTGTTTCACATTTTGCATAGCCAAATATTCATAGTACATTTAAATACTACTTGTTGTTTAATCATAGAATCATTTAGATTGGAAAAGACCCTTAAGATCATTGAGTCCAACCGTAAACCTAACACCGCCAAGTCCACCACTAAACCATGTCCCTAAGCGCCACATCTGCATGTCTTTTGAATACATCCAGGGATGGTGACAACCACTTTCCTGGGCAGCCTGTTCCAGTTGCTTGATAACCCTTTCAGTGAAGAAATTTTTCCTAGTATCCAATCTAAACCTCCCCTGGCACAACTTGAAGCCATCTCTTCTTGTCGTATCACTTGTTACTTGGGAGAAGAGATTGACCCTCACATCACTACAGCCTCCTTTCAGGTAGTTGTAGAGAGCGATAAGGTCTCCCCTCAGCCTCCTTTTTTCCAGACTAAACAACCCCAGTTCCCTCAGCTGCTCCTCATAGGACTTGTTATTTAGACCCTTCAACAGCTTCCTTGCTCTTCTCTGGACGTGCTCCAGCACCTCAGTGTCTTTCCTGTAGTGAGGGATCCAAAACTGAACACAGTACTTGAGGTGTGGCCTCATCAGTGCCGAGTACAGGGGGACGATCACTTCCCTGCTCCTGCTGGCCACACTAGCTGTGATACAGGCCAGGATGCTCTTCATCTTTTTGGCCACCTGAGCACACTGCTGGCTCATATTCAGCTGTCTGTCGACCAACACCTCCAGGTCCTTTTCTACTGTGCAGCTTTCCAGCCGCTGTTCCCCAAGCCTGTAGCGTTGCATGGGGTTGTTGTGACCCACCAGCACTGAGCCTTGTGGAACTTCATACAATTGGCCTTGGCCCGTCAATCCATCCTGTCCAGATCCCTCTGTAGAGCCTTCCTACACTTGAGCAGATCAACACTTCTGCCCAACTTGGTGTGTTGTATCTCACAATGGGAGGAAATGAATTGAATGCCTGCATTTGAGAAATCCTCTCTCAACAGAGAAAAAAAGTCAGTCTAGAGATGGCTGCATAAAAAATAAATCAGTACTACTTAAGATTTTTTCTTTCCCCATTATCTGAAATGCTTTTGAACAAGTATGGACAGGAGAGCTAAAGTATATCATGGGTACACTGACAGATCTTGTTGTATAATTACGGGATTCTTTAGAAGCTAGCACATAGAGGTGTTCTAGGTTATGTTGCTGTTATGGAGAGACAGAGAGAGACCTTTTAGACATACCTTATACCTAAAGTCGTGTTGTCCAAGTTAAACCTGACAATATCCTAATGTAATCACTCCAAGGTGTCACTTACAGTATTATTTACTGGGACAATTTAAGGATTTTTTTAAGTAAAAGCAAAACAGAGTGCTTGCTTGTCAGTGTTGAAAATAAAGGCTGATGTTTGGGCGCAATGCAGTGAAGTCCCTTGTTTTTCAAGAAAATCTTAATGTGGTTGGATGCGCAGACTCAGAAAATGTAGCATGTTGCTGCTGTTGTGAGAGAGAATATTGGAAGGTTCTTTCATGTGTTTTTCTGAAAAAGTGCAAAATGCTAAAGCTTTATTTATATACATTCAAAACCAACCTTACTTATGTAATACCTAGATATGATTTTTGACCAGGTCTTTTTTCTCATGTTGTTTTCTATAGCGAGTCCCCAACAATATTTCAAATACTTGCACCAAAAAGTCAGACTGGTGTTTTTAGACAGCATGAATATTCTTTTAAATAACAGTCTGAAATCTAGACCAGCTTCAAATGTGCTTTGACTGTCTAAAAGTGCATTACTGTATTTCCATGTGTACTATTTCACTCTTCAAAGTATCCATATTTGAAGATCAATATTTAGGTAACCCTCACCTGCAGATAGTCCAGACAAAAAAACAAGTGTGTGGTGGAGAAGAGAAAGAGGAAAGCGACAGGGATAATCAGAGCCTGGAGACATATTGGAGGAAAGCAAGTAGACTGTAGGGTAATCCTCCTGGTGTTACCTTTGCATACCTAAGATCCACATTAGTGGTGGATCGCATTTTTCTTGACTAGATGAGATGTATATTAGCACTGGATTGAGTTACCATGCATACTTAAATGCTTTCTGTTCACTATAACATGTCATATTTTTCTGCTTTCTTTCATGCCAAAGGGTGAAATCAAAATAGCCGTTTCTATAGAAGATGAAGCCAACAAAGACCTGCCTCCTGCTGCTCTCCTTTATAGGCCAGTTCGTCAATATGTTTACGGAGTCCTGTTTAGTTTGGCAGAAAGCAGAAAGAAAACTGAAAGACTTGCTTTTAGAAAGAACAGACTTCCACCAGAATGTATGTACTATAGAAGCCGTTCTTTATTTCTCTTCCTTTTGCTGTGTTTTCATGTCCATTTGTACCATGATTTGAATGAGAGTAGTTGCTAAGGTTTAATCGGTGTAGCTAACACTGGAGGAATTTATGGCTTATTTGATCCCATGGATAATAGAAAAAGATGTTAATTTGAAATTTTACTTCCTGTAGTAGTTTAAGAACTATGAGTGTTACCATTTCTAAGCAAGCTCTGGGGTTTCTTTTTTAAAAAGTATGCTCAAGCTGCTATCAGGCGTGCAGCAAGTAATGTCAGTTTGTGATGTGATTTTCAACGTATATGGCAGAACTTGATTATAGGAAACTTCTGTGCTGTGCATATGCATACAAATTTGCATACTTTTTTAAAAAATGAGAGGTTCATATGTTAACTTACCCTGTCTTCCCAAATGTATAATTAAATTTACTTTGGTGAAATTTGCAAGTCTCTAGTATCTTTCAGGTATTGGCCTATAAAAACCTGCAGAATTCAGGTGTAATGTAAGTAAAAGGTAGACCTGGGTGAAGACAGACTATAAACTTTTGCAAACAGACTTGTCAAAAGTTCCTTTTGCTAATTCAGAGGGATGAATGTTAATCTTCATATTAATCTGGAAGTTGTCTTTTTAAGTCTTCTGCTTCAAGGAATTACTGTCATTCCAGAAATTCAACCTACTCATTCTAGAGTGTTTTTCTTGTAATGAAATGCATACAAGGAAATGAGTGAACTTTACAGTAGCATCTTATAAAGGTTAAAGGAATACTAAAGCATTAAGTGAATGGCAGCAGCAGAAGTAGAAGTATTTACATATAGGAGTCTGCTGTCAGTAGACTAAATTCAAGAATCAGATATTTAGAATGTATGAAAGCATCATTCACAGTCTTCAGGTGTAAAAGGATAAAAATAGTCAAATTTAAACTTTATGTTCATTCCCTTTTCTCTTTCCATTTTTAATTACGAAATGTTCCTGTGCTTTCATAATGGAGATAATCTTCTAGTGATGCCTGAAAAACTGTTTATCTTAGCCAGTTATTTTGTGGGAATTAGTACTTACTCTGCTTGAATAACACCTCAGCACACATATTGTCACAAACTTCTTAATTCTTTAAACTCACATAACATAGTATTTCAGGTTACAAGGTTATTTCACAATTAAAACAGTGATGTTATTTGCAGTATTCATTTATCCTCATTAGACTTCTGTCCTTAAAAGTGTACTACAGTGTTTGTAGTGGTGAAGTAGCAGAGTGCTGAAGGTCTGATTCAGTTTTCAGAATGTTTTTATCTTGTAAACCTAGACTGTTCTCTGTCAGCTACTGGGGAAACCTATATAATCTCTGTTTTCTCTTCATTTATACTACTTTTCAGAGGTTTATTCTCAATGGAGGCTAAGAATGCTACTGCTGACTTGATTTAGTTACAGGAGCTCCAGCAAATCTTGTTGCAGGATACATTCAGCTACTGACCTAATTCTATCTTAGGACTGATCACGCTCTTAAAAAAATTAAAAAATTTTGAATGTCTGCCCAAAAGTTAGTTGCTTCACTGCAAAGCTAAACATGCTAGTAAAGATGGATTTGAGCTAAGATGCAAGCATGTGGTTTGAAAGGGCTATCTTGCAGGAACACATTTATTTTGGTCACTTCTCTTACAAAGTAGCAAGAATTTGACAGGCTGTGCAAGATGGAAAGAGAGTAGTGTCTTAAGTGACACGAGCAGATTTCTCAGATCAATTAGTCACACTCATTAGCCCTTGCTAACTTTTCTGAGGACCCAGGCTATAATGAACTAGTGGTGCTGATTCTCCTTCAGTGTCTTAATTTTTTGCTGCTTTAAAAAATAAGTAAGTTATGAAAGACAGTAGTTAAGAACATTAAGAGAAAATTTAAGAATTGAGATAAGAGAGTTAAGAAATTAATTTCTAAATAAATATATATTGTCCTTAAGATTTATGTAGAGAGGTAATGAATATATTAATTTGTAAAATCCTGTCGTCTTTGTTGTACAAACCACAATGCTGGCAACATAATAATTGTACGTGAATAATTTGCAAGTATGTTGCATGCAAGGGTTATAGGAGGCTATGAAAAATACATAATAAGCTGACACGTCTGTATTACTACTAAATACATAGACAGCAGGATAATGGGTCTTTCATAAAATGGATGACTTCCTGTCTTTTAAATTATTATTATTTTTATGTAGTTGAAAAGCCAATGAAAAACAACAGATCTGTTGGAAGAGGTAGTCAGTCAGGTTCTTCAGTGATAATTGTCTGCTAAGTAATGCCTTTGCCGTACATGTCCTCGTGTCTGCTCCCAGAGGATATGAAAAGCTGAATCACAAAGTTCTTGACTGTGCTTTTGCTGCCAAGGGTACAGCACTGGCTGAGCTGCCCTTCCTTCTGAGGAAGTGGAAGGCAAGTGTCTGACTTACTCTTCTTTTCAAACTCTGAAAGGGGTTATTTCCCATGTTTTGATAAATACATATGTCTAGATGAAGCCATCTGCCCTTTCCACTTTGTGGAAAAATGCACACTTGTGCAAGCTGTCATAAGTCCTGGTTGGATCCGAAGGTTTGTTATTTTAAGCCTAGCCACTTTGTGATGTACTGGTCTCCATTAAGGATGTATTCAGCTGGTGCTGTTTCTGCCAAAAGGAAAGCCGTATCTTGGGCAGTAGCCCTTTTGCAAAATCAAGCATGCTTAGCCCAAGCTGTGCTGTCAGAAAGATTATAAGGTTAAAAATGAGGCCTGATTAATCTGCATTAGCTAGCTCCTCTTCTAGTCATATTGGGTACCTCCCACCTCACATTCAGTTCATGAAAAAAATGCAAAGAGAATAAATACTAAAACCACCTGAGCTGTAGTTAGCAACAAGGGCTCTAACAGACAGCTTGAGCGTGCAGGATGCTGTTGCTAATGACTTTAGAGCCTGTAACAGCATTCACATGTTTATCAAGCAGGTTACCCTAATGCAGGTTGATGCTGACCCTTTTTACTTGGATTGACCTTAAAGTGTCGTGAGGGTAATGTTCAAAGCAGATGTCAATATATTGTGCAGTTGCTTAGGCTGCTTTGAGTATTCAGATCTGCTGATCAGCAGCAGGAGGAAGTTTAGTATGAAAAACAGTATAATTAGCAGTGTGATGTTGTGGCTGAACACACTGGTCCTGAGTGTTCATTGTAGCTAATGTAGTCTTCAAGGGTAGACATTGCTTATTTCCAAGTGGAAGTCCTGGGAGGAAAACACTAAATGTTCCTCTGAGGACAGAGATCCTCAGCAGCTGAGGAAGACTGTTTTTGGCAGCAGTCCCAGTACAGAGTTGTCAAAGGTGTAAGAAATACCCTGGATAAATAAGTGTATATAGACAAGTCCTCAGTTCGTCTGTTATGTTAAATGCTAAATTTGGGTGAACAGTGCTACAGTTACTTGTCAAATGATAGAGCTGTAATTCCTTGCCCCATTCTTCGGAGAGGATACTGTTTGCCAGTCTGCTAGAGTGACCTTCATATTAAACCAGTCTGCAAGAAGCATGGTTACCTTTCCGGTAATAACCGTTACTTTGTAAAATTTTGAAGGCAGGGTGGGTCTCCAGTGTGACCTCTACAGGTAGCATGTTATTGAAGATGATATGTTTTCAGAGCAAACAGGTACTCTTCCTGTGGCCTTAACTTCATAAGGTTGTGAGTCATCCCCAGATTAAAAGCTTTGAACCAAATCTGAATGCTGAAATAAAGGATTGCAGATAGAAAACACAGACATAAAATATTCCCTTCTTCTAAGCTTGAGGTCTATATATGTGAAAGAAACATTTGTGTTGTATACAGCTCTGTTTCCTTGCTGTTGTCTGCTGTTACAGGAGTTGTAGAAGCTGAGGAAGTGGTCATCTGAGGTGCTTAAATGGGTTGGGCATGTAGAGTTTGCATCTGCTTGCCTCTGGAGGGGCATCCAAACCGAGGAAGTGAGTGTGGCTAGGAGTATCACCTCTGTTGTCAAAAGGAGGTTGTATGAAAGAAAGAAAGAACTGCAAAACACAAAGAACTATTTTAGGTCAATTGTCAACAGTTTGGGAGTTTTTTACTGCTGACAGATTAAACTGTTCTGCATAGTAGCCTCAGCGCGTTTCCTGTCTGTTTGCTGAGAGAGCTAAGGAGTTTTGGTCCCAAAGTATCTCTTGCTTCCAAGACCTAAAGCAACTGAACAAGTCTTTGAAAGCCTACATAAAATACATCCTTTTATTTGTTCATGTTTACTGTCCCAGGCCTAAACAAGAAGTGAAAACTGGTGTGACAAACTATGCATAAATAATGGAGCGGCTCTGCTGGCTGCTAAAGCCTATCTTCTATAGCTTGGTGGCATATAAAAAAAACCTGGTAGCAACCAAAATAGAGCATGATTTTGTAGTGAGGCTACCAACTAAATATATCAGAATATTTATTTTCATTGCTTCATATTATCTTTGTAAAACTTATCCTGAGCTCTGTGAAATGTAGCTATAATGCTAGACTAGTTTTATTCCAGAAAAGTATGCAAGTGCTTTGGGATGTTGTGGAGTTTTTTTAATCCTAATCATCACCTCTGCCATGGTTTGCCTGCCCCTAGTTATAAAATTACTTGTAAGGCTGATGTCTGATCGCTGAAGGAGGCTTTGTCACTGTAAGGGCTATCCTGGCACCAGTAGTACTCTCTTCTCTATGTGTAACAGAAAGATTTCTAGCAGAAAGAGCAGGTCTGTGCTCCTGCAGTGAATCTCTCCGGGCTGTAACCTGAAGCTTCACTAACAAGCTCCTTGAATCTTTCCACACTGCATAACTGGGCTCTGAGTTAAGAAGGGTGCAAACAAATTTTGAGCTGTGTCAAACTTGGGGTCATTCCAAGGCCAAAGGTATCGTTTCTCAGTCTTGACTTTCTTTTTTTTTTTTTTTTTAAACTTGTGTTCTGTTTTGGTTGCCTTCAAACACAAAAAGGGAGATGATTTAGCAGCAATATAGAGTTGAACAGTTTGTTTTGATGTGGATGAAAGGGAGCTTAGACACAAGAATACTAACCTCTTAATAGAAAGCAATGCAGTAAATTGAAAGGCTTAAGTAAAGTAATATTTTGTAAAATTTTTAGGCAAAAAAAAAGAACCCAAACCTACCCACATTTGAGATGCCATTCCATTCCATTGCAGTAGTTGAACAACAACAAAGAATTATAACATAAGTTTCAACTCTAATCTGAGTAAAAGCGCTAGGATCATATTGTCCTTAATAGACCACATACGGAAAATATTTGTATTTATGTACTATTTTTATTTATCACTGTAGGTTTTTCATCAATGACACAGACATTTTAGTGGAAAATAGCATTCTCAAATTATGCTGTTTGTTTTAGAAAAATATATGTAGTTCCTTTATGTTGTATATTAATTTGAAAATACTAACGTAACGTTCCTAGTGTACACTTGGTTGCACGCGCTTAATTTGTAAGTGATCATAATTGATAGATGGTCCATAGAGACTTTGAATTACCAATTTGGCAATGTAATCCAGAACATTGGTATCTATTGCAGTCTTGAAGTGATGCTTTTCGGATCAAAGTCTCTTGCATACAAAGTTTTAAATATACCCTGCTTTTTAACTTGGAATATTTTCTTTCAACTGTTGCCATTTTGTAGTTTCACCAGTGATAATTAAAGAATGGGCTGCTTACAAAGGAAAATCTCCTCAAACCCCTGAGCTGGTGGAAGCACTTGCATTCAGGGAATGGACCTGTCCTAATCTGAAGAAGCTGTGGCTGGGAAAAGCAGTAGAAGACAAGAACCGAAGAATGAGGGCATTTTTGGCCTGTATGAGATCAGATACACCAGCAATGCTCAATCCAACTAATGTGCCCACTCATCTTATGGTGCTCTGTTGTGTACTAAGGTCAGTGTTACCTTAAGGTAAAAGAGAACGAAGGAAAGGTTTTACTGCATAATCTCTCTGATGTATTGAACTTTGCATTAAACCATGAGTATAGAAAGTGTTAATTCATACTTGCAGCATCACTAGGAGAAGGAGTTTTTGGTTTTAGAACATTGCTGTTGTGAGTCTTAAAAAGCATGCTGTATATTCAACGTTTCTTTCTTCAGTCTCTAGATGACTGAAGGGAGGAGGAAAAGAAGTCTTGTGTTGCAAAGAGGACACTGTAGCATTTGAATTAGCTTACCTTTGCTACACTCTAGGCTTCAACTTACTAAAAAATATTGGGGGTCTCAGAGGCTGTGTTGGCAGAGTTGTAAAGCAAGAGAGAGTTCTTCAAAGAACAGCTGCACAGCACTTATGAGGATGCAAAGTCCGCATGAATGATACTCTGTCTGTGATGTGTTAGATTCCCTGTGTTAGAATTGCTCATTTAGTTGACAATGATAACCAACAGTTGAAGTATTAATTCTATACTTCAGATGTTCAAAGAGGAAGTCACAAGGTCCAAAATACTTACCTGTTTAATTGTTGAAGACTGAAAATTGTCTGAGGAATTGAGATCTGCTTACCCTTTTGGGAAGGGGTGATTATTTCAATATGAGTAGCTTACAAATCTGGCAGAATCCAAGGTTAGCATGTTGTACATGAAAAATTTTGAGCCATTTTTGAGAGTGATAAATGTAAATTTCCTTTCAGTTCCATTAAACTTCATCTTGCATTTTGAACACTGAAACTCCTTTCTTTTTCTTCTTATAGAATAGTAAGTATACAAAAAATTAGTCTACCCCTATGGAATCTTAAAGCAGAGGTCCTCATTTCATTTGGACGGCATGTTTCTCTCCTGTGACATGTAGCATATATAAATTGTTCATTAAGGCATGATGAGCATAAAATTCACAGACTAGGTAATTTCTGAGTAATGTGTTATCTGGAAAACATGTTCACAAAGTCCTTTAACCGTTAGTCTTTATAAAAAGACCATTAATCTTTATATTATTTTATTTTTATATGTATCAGAATCCGGTTATGTTTCAAAAGACCATTAATCTTTATATTATTTTATTTTTATATGTATCAGAATCCGGTTATGTTTCAAATTCTATTTTGGCAGCATGTCCTCCCCTTCTTCACTGGAAGTGGGGTTTGCACAACTGATTCCCAGCCAGTAGCTCTTCCATATGAACTTAAACAAATTTAAACTTCAAATCTATTTAGTGTTTTGGCCTTTTTTACTATTCAAGTCTAGACAACAAAAAAGATTATTTTTTTTTTTGTTCCATTCTGGTGACTTCTGATAACATAAAGTACCCCTTGATCTACCTATTAAAGGAAGCTTCTGAATGATTATGGGCTTTCTCTGTAGGTATATGGTACAGTGGCCGGGGGTTCGTATACTTCGTCGCCAGGAACTTGATGCTTTTCTTGCCCAAGCATTGTCTCCAAAGCTCTATGAACCTGACCAGCTTCAGGAACTCAAGGTAATTCTTAACTACAACTTTCATAATTTAAGAGATTTATTCCCAGCTGATCCATATTGTTAACTGTAGTGTGTGATGTGTATGTGCCTGTCTCACTAAAAGCCTTGCATAATTACCTATACTTACGAAAATAATCATCTTAGTATTTTGAAGTGTTGCAAAGACTGATAATCAGTTCTGTTTCACTGCTTAGATAGGTAACTAAAATCTTAAACATACTCTATACTGCAGAACCTTTTCTCACAATTTCTTGAGTAATTGTCTCTTGGAAGTTTGAAACAAATGTGCTTCCACTGGGAAAAAAAAATAATACTTCCTTGTGTGGCTGTTTTTGAATACTAACCTGGGTATTTTTTCATGATTCAGCATTCATAATATTTTTGCAGCCAAGTATAGAAATGGAGGGAGATTTGCATAATCCTGAATGGAAAAACGCAGGAGAAGGGAGTTTATTAATACTTGCAGAACTGTAGAAATAATTATTTTGAGGATTTTAAAAGTTAAGGTCTCAAAGTTTCTATTGTTTCTAATACAGTAGTATTATATGAAGTATCTACTGCTGGCTAATTGATAGAGTTGTTTAGTGTTGTATCCCTATTGTAAATACAGAATGGCTATCAATCTGTGCAACATCATCTTACTAAGGGGGATTTCTCCATTCAATCTTCATATGCTCACAGTGAAATTTCCTCTTCTAGCCTTTGAGCTAAAATATACAACATTTGGGTGTTGCTTTTACCTTGTTTGCCCTTCAAGATTTGTTCAGAACCTACTATGAAGTTCTGTGAATAAAATAGTAGAATTTAGTCGTCCTTTTTTTTTTTTTGAGTGAACATTTTTCTGAATAGAAATAATTTTAGATACTTTTTTCTACATAATGTACCTTAAGCCCAATAGTATATTTGATAACTGGAAGCTGTGGGATGTATTAGGATGTATAGGGAATGCACGACTGGAAGTGATCCATCTTACCTCCTGTCAACATAGCGAAGGAGGTGAGATGCTGATTGCTGCTTCATCATGCAACCTCATGTTGGAAGAAGTAATTTCAGACAGATATTCTTTTAGGTACTCTAGGGCTTAAGTCAGTAAAGTCTACTGACCAGTTCTGCTCCTAGCAGTGTCTGGATACGTGCTGTCTGTCCTTAGTTAAATCAGGAAGGAGGAGGTACTTGGTTCCCAAGTTTGTTCATATTCACAGGTATACACTGCAGAGGGGCACAGACAAAAGCAGCAATCCTAGCACCATTTTTCTCAGAAGAAACAGTAATTGCAGCTATTAGGCTTTTCTAAGGAATATTTTGCTGCTAATACCAAGTCTGCAAGAGCATTCTCAAAGCCAGCAAGTGACTATTTCTCTTCTGTGGGTGACGAGCAGAATCTGAGTTGCATTCCTGCATGTAGCACCCTGGCAAGGGCTTCTCAGTCACAATCTATAAACCAAATCGATCTGCTTGTGGAAACCCAGCACTTAACCATAGAAGTACTAACAAATATAAGGGGAAGAAAACAATTGAATCCACTTCAGAATCTATTTGAACTTGTCACACAGCAAGTAGAGAATTCACGTGTTAGCACTCATAATGCTGGAGTTAACAGAAAAACAAAATCCTCTTCCCATATACCAAAGAATGAATCTCAAAAGCAAAAATAATAAATAAATGAAATCCAACAGGAAGACGTTTATTTGGCCTTTCCCTCATTGCCGAAAAAGATGTGAAGAAGCACAGGATGAAGACTGCTATAATGAATGCCTGATGAGTTCATGCAAGACTATTTGGATTGCTGCTGACATAGATTATAATGCATTAGACTTCTGAGAACAGCATTTTTGAGTACTCCTCATTGTGGCTCATTCCCTAAAAGAAGCCTAAATATAGATACTGTCCATCAGGAGAATCATTTGGGTGTTTGCTGGAATCCTTTTCAAGGTGTTTACTAGAAGTTCATGCTGGAAGCCCTGTATGCTTACTGGGACTTTCAGAACCCTGGAGATTCTTGTCCAAAGAAGATGACAGTTGTCTGCTTTGTATGAAGAGGAGTACTTTGTCTTCAGGGGAGCATGTGGCCAACCTCTGCCAAAGGAATGAACTGACAGTGAGTTATCCTGTATGTTCAGAAGAAATGTACGTAGCTTATCTAAGGGGACAAGCACTGGGCTCAGCTGAGTATAGCGGAGAGCCTTTTGAAGTCTCATGAGAACCATGAGAGCATGGTTCAAAACATCTACGCCAAGCTCTCCGGGGTATCGGTGGAAATTCAGATGAGTTTTGTAGGCAAGGCTGGATGCATCAAAGAACAGTGTATCTGCCACTTAGTCTTCAGTGTCCATTTTCAAAACACAACACAATAAACAAATAACATGTAGGGGTAGAAATTTTGGCAAAGGTATCTATAAGCATTGTCAAAGTCTTGCCTCTATTTTAAGATCTGATGCAAAGAGGAGGAAACCCCACTGTGAAAACTGCTGGTCTTGGGGATCTAAGAAAGGAAACCCAGAGAAAATACTTTTTCCAACACAAAATGAAAGGCAGAGACAAGGCAAGCGATAAACAGCATACAACATTTTTGTTTAACAGAAATTGTTCTCCCAAGTTTTATTTTTAAATCATACATGAAGAGTAATATGGATCATTTTCATAATACATGTTGATTAACTGAAAGATGCAATATTTCGTGTAATGTTGTTACTGTCTTCATATGAAGCAGCTGCTTCTTTTTTTGTTGAAGTCAGACAGAAAGAGCAGCTGAGTTTGAACCCAGCTGCATATCTGCAAAATGATCTGGATAGTCTTTTGGATCTTAGAGGTTGCTTATGCATAAGGAAGGTAATGTAGTTTAATTTTAAAATTTAATACCAAGGTCTTGAAAATGTTCCCAAGAAAGGGCTGATATTTTCAGAAGTATTTTAGAGAACACTCTTAGTGATATTTTCTTATACTAGAGCTAAAAATGCATTTACTGCCAGCAAACCCTTTATTGCTTCCACCACCAGCTATTACTCACTATTTAATTCTACCTTTGTGTATCTATCTTGCATCCTAAATAAAGCTGTTGTATGCATAAACATTACTTCATTAATAAGAGATGCATTCTAACAGCAATATCTTAACTCAAGCTAATAGAAAATCCGTTATAAGAGAGTTGGAAGCAGAATGTGATACATGGGAAGAAAAATTCAATGCTAACATTGAGCTCATTCCTGAAACTTTCTGCAAATATCTCAGAAGCACAAGATTATTTGAGATAATTTTTAATGAAATTTTCTACTGCTAATTTCCTGTGTCTTTAAAGCTTTTCCTTGCTATGACATGCTTTAGTATTGTTTGAAAAACTCTGTACTGCATATTTATCAATGATCTAAAGTATACATCTTACATGTTTTAGACATCACATGCCACAAATTAAAAATGAGTATTTTATTTAAAACTTCTTACTGACTTCTTGATAATGAATTGAGTTAAAACATTAAAATATATTTAGAAATATTAGAAATATTTTCCTGTGCTTTGTGGTTGAGAAAATAGAGGGGTTTTTGTTTTATCTCTCACCTCTGCAGTGGATGGATGGGAACAGCAGCTGTCCTGCGTATTGCAGTTTTGCATAGAGAGGTGATAGATTCTGGTGCATTCTTCTAGTCAAACCAGCAATTACATGTGAAAAGTCTGGACGACCTCTTAAAATCACTCAGTTTCCAAGAATTCTGAAAGTAATGTAACTATTGGAATAATTTTTAATTACATCTCTTTATTACCTTACTAAATCTACAATTTTTTTCAAACAGATAGAGAATCTCGATCCCCGAGGAATTCAGCTGTCTGCTTTATTTATGAGTGGTGTCGATATGGCGCTTTTTGCAAACGATGCTTGTGGACAGCCAATTCCGTGGGAGCACTGCTGTCCATGGATGTATTTTGATGGAAAATTATTCCAGACCAAGCTCATCAAAGCAAGCCGGGAGAAAGTTCCGCTCATTGACCTCTGTGATGGTCAGGTGTGTAGTTTCAGAAGTGTGACAGAGTATCAAGTGTGCCAGATTTTTAGAAGTGTTAGATGTGGTTGCTTTATCAGTCATTTACTTCACTTACCATCTCTACTTTTAAAAGAGAAATAGGAGGTGAATGGCTGATAGGTATTTTTCAGCTCTGTTTACTCTCCTACCTCTTGTAGATGATTGAGGTGGCATTTTGGTAGATTTGGAAACAGTAAACATGTAAATTTTAATTTCATTGTTTTTCTCTCTGGAAACAGAAACTTGAATGCAGTTGTGATGTAATGAACGACTGAGTTGAAAACTCTACGGTCATTTGTTCAAATACTGTCTTTGAGTCAAGCTAGCAAGGCTCACAAAGGACTAAGCTGCAGTGGCTTTACAGTGAAAGAAAATTTGTGATATCTAACTTATTTTACAGACTGTGAAGTCATTCTTATGGTCCTTAAGCTCAAAATCTTTTCACATTTATTACAACCATTTAAAATACAAATGAATTCATTTTTTGTCGTATCCAAATCATGCAAGGTTACTGTCTAACCATAAAAACAGGAAACTGATAAAAATCAACACTTTACTGAATGACCAAAACCTTTTTTTTATACTTCTTAGAAGTTATGAAGTTTTAACAAAAAAGCTTACCTCCTCATATTTCTGACTCAAGGGAGACTAATCACAGATGAAATATTGGTGATGGCTGTGGTCCCTCTCAGGCTTGTTAGCCTCCAGGCATGCTTTGGCCTGTTTACATAGACTTTGTCTTGCAGTCCAGGTTTGTGATGATTATTCTGTTTAAAGGGCTGCATTAAGTGTTCAGGTGACTACAGACAGAAGCTTCTCAGTTCCTTTCTGAAAAATCTTTTTAACTTGTAAACTGTTTTCTGTGTTACCGATTTCTAAACTGTCTCAGTATTTAGACTCCTGTCTCTCTGCTGATAGATAAAGATTTTCTTGTGAACAATTTGAGTATCGTTGAACTACTAGTAAGTATACAAGACAGATTGTAATTTTCTAGCTAGCTTTATGGAAGTTGTTTGCAGTAGTTATCTACTCTTCTATTATTTTGCTTTCTTCTTTGAATTTGTTGTGTAAATACAGCTTTATACAATTGAAATCAGAATTTTAACATCTCTTTGTGACCTTTTCTTTATTCATAGGCTGAGCAGGCAGCCAAGGTTGAAAAGATGCGTCAGAGCATCCTAGAAGGATTAAATTTCTCCAGGCAGAACCATCCTCTCCCTTTCCCACCTCCACCTGCCATGCCTTTCTATCCAGCTTCTATGTATCCTCGACACTTTGGGCCAGTCCCACCACCTCAGGGCAGGGGGAGAGGCTTTGCTGGTAAGTGATGGGACAGCAGCACAAAACATGTTGGTGTGAAGCGTTACCTTCTCTTTCACATTCCCCAAACTACAAACTGATTTGCCTGTTCAATTTCATAGGAAGAATACATAAAAGCAAGTAGTTGGCATGTGTTGTCATGTGCCAATCACTGTGTTTTGTTGTTACTTTTATTAGCCATAGCCTAGCAATACGAAATGTGTTGTATTGCTGCGAATTTCCATCAGGATTTTTAGTAACTGTGCCAGATCAAAATATTTTTACTGCTATTGTATGGAATAGATAAGAGAAATGAATCAACACTGGATGATATCAAAAGGCTCTTATTTGCACTGTACATTGCTTCAAAATGTTTATAGATATTAAAGATGCCTAAATTAATGGACACAGTTTAACTGCCAGGGTTGAAGACAACCTTTCTTCCCTCCCACCCATCTGGACTGTGCTACAGTTATTTAAACATTGGCACCCTTGAGTTTAAACACCGATACAACCATTCCAGGCTGTTTCTAGAATTACTCCTTTCTCAAAATCTCTCCAGTACCAAGACCCATAGGTATATTGATACTGGCCATTGGGAGTAAGATGCTCTTGGGGTGCCACAACTGTAGCCATTGGAGCTCAGTGCCAAAAAATTGTTGCAAGCCTTTACAGTGCTCATCATGCTATAGAAGTCGGGATGCCCATTCCAAACCCAGGTTAAAGGCCTGCTATTTGGATAGGAGACCCCATGCTCTCTAAGGCAGCAGGACATCTTTGGCCAGGGCTTCCTCAGTGCTGGTGGCTTGCTCCCGTGCAGCATCGTCTGTAGGAGCCCAGCCTGCAGGAGCACGGCCCTCCGTGCTGACTCGGGAAGGGTGGAAGGAGGCAGCAGCGTCTCTGCTAGGGGCCTTCCCAGATGCCTGGCCCCCTCACAGCTTTTCCCCTGTCTTTCTTTACCCTGGGTCTAACAGGAGTCTATGGCTTCGGAGGCCCTTATGGGGAAACAGTAGCCACAGGCGCTTACCGGGCCTTCCGGGTGGCGGCAGCGGCAGGACACTCCGGAGCCTTCTCTGGCAATGACAGCAACAGGACTAGCAAGTTTCAGGGCGGTAATTATACCCAAAACCCTTTTCTTAGAGCTTCTGGCAACAGCTTCCTTCACTTTACGGTTTGGTCTGAGGCTTTCCTACTGACTGCCGGTCTCCCTTTCTCCCTAACTGTCTGAGCTCTCCTTCTCTAGAGCCTGCCCAGGCTGCTGTCCTCTCTGCTCTCCCAGGTGCTCTCCCCAGGTCCCTGCCACAAGCCCCTGCAGCGCCAGCCTCTCTCACGCCTAGAACCCTCCTCCAAACACAGGATAGCTGTAAAACCTAACGAGACGGTCTGTCTCCTGTGCTTCAAAGTGCAAGGGTGGAATCTGTAATCAGCTGAACTTTGCTTGACTGTATTAACAGTTATTTTCTGAAATTTGGGGGCAGTTGAGCTTTTTGCAATAACCCAACAAAGAAATGACTGTGGTGTTACTGCTAACCCGTTCTTTGCTGTCATCAATGTCAGTGTGGACACAGGCGTGAGATTTACTTACCTACCTGTGTGCCATTACTTGTCTCCTGTACAAGGTGGGACAGGAGAAACCTGTTAATTCCAATCCCCTGTTTAGGGTAAAATTTTTCCATATATTTAGCTGTTCTTTCTGACCTCTGAGCTTTTATCCTAAGAGCAAACATACCTCTAATGCTTTGTTGTGTGAATAACTTTGCCCCTGTAAACAATGTGCATTTGAAGCTGAAAAACTTGTACAGGGAAGTATGAACCTTTTTGAATTTAATCAGTAGTTTAGTTCCTAGTGTGTTAACGTTTGAAGACTAATTGCGGCTGCATAAATGCTGTGTTTTGTAACCCTTTCTATGCTGATGGTCTTACCAGTAACATCTGGCTCAGTTGCACTTACCTGTATTTCTTGAAATGTGTTATGCTCCAGACTTGATTTTTAAGGGCAAAACACAGGTATAAAGATAATGAGCAACTTGAATAGAAGATACGTTTGTATTTTAGACAATTGCAATTTTAGCTGCTTTCTTGGTAGGGAAAGGATAAACCTACCTTTTACACCCAGATCAGTTTAAATGCTATATTTTTATAACAACTTAGTGTCATTATACAGATAATTCTGTATAACATTCAGCAGATAATTCTGCCTAGTAAGTTGTTTATAGCAATTATAATCTGTGTGTTTTATGCTGGTTTTTGGCGTTCGCTAAAAAGTGCCTTTAAACCTGCAAAAATTACTTCTTCGTTAGGAATGCAGGAAAAAAACAATCTTCAGATAGCTTGTGAAATTTCACTTAAGTTTCTTAATGCTTATCTAAAGTATATTTTTAATTACTAAAACTGAAGTACTCATGCAAGATCATTTTTCTTTTCAGAATTCATATCTATTTTTAAAAGGGGGGGGGATAAAGAATCTTGGATTTATAATACTTCTGAAAGACTGTAAAATGAGAAATAATATCCCAGTATCAAGAGAGGAAACTGTATATGTGATAAAATCTGGACAAACCAGTTTTTCATTCATTCGTAACTTTAATGTTATGATTGTGAAGATCAAGGTTTGGTTTTGCTTTTATGTGCAGGAGTCCAACCTATTCCTTCTCAGGGAGGGAAACTTGAAATTGCCGGCACTGTAGTCGGCCATTGGGCTGGAAGCAGACGTGGACGAGGGGGTAGAGGGCCATTTCCTCTGCAGGTTGTTTCTGTGGGTGGACCAGCAAGAGGGTAAGTACAATCTTGTGGAACGTACTTTTCATATATATTTTAAAGATTGGGGAAAAAAGCGAAACAGGGAAAAGTTAGAAATTGCATACAACAGATTTTAGGACACATTAGATAAATTATATCCACTGAGTATTCAAGAAAAGCATTTAAATTCATTTTAAGATGTTTTTAATCAGTTGTTCAGATGAGTATAAGCATTTTTATGTGCAACTAAACGTCATACTCTGAATCTGATAGATACACACACTGGATTGTTTTGCATGAAGAAATTACTTGGGGGCTTTCTCTTACCTGAAATCAATAAATACATTATACCTGATCAAAACTATCACAGCACTCAATTACTTTCTTTGTCATGATAGAATATTTATTAAAAAGTATGGTAAAATTTTTAACACCATTATGTAATTCTTCTGTGAAGCAGAAGACACCTGAAGGACGTTTCTAGGTTTAATAGTTCTCTGCTACAGTCATGATGGGAGATGCGCTTAAAAGAATCTTAATTTCTTCAGCTCTTCATTTCACTACAGCTGAAATTATGGGTGCACAACATTTCTGAAAAAGAAATACTTTGTTACAAAAATACCTAGTCCTTTTAAGATTATATCTTTTCCATAGGCTTAATTTTTCTGTCCCTTACAGAACTGTCTTATCTTTAATTAAAAATGTATCTATTATAGGAGACAATCCCAAGGTAATGTGATTTATATATTATCTCTGTCTTTCACTATATTAAAGGCATGGAGTAAAGTAGTTGTATTTATGCCACGCTGAGCTAGGAAGCAGCTGTCTGAATTGCATGAGTTCCTCTCTATCCATTAATGTAATCAAATGTGCACTATAAAGCATAGCGCTAAAGTCAGCAAGAGCTGTTGGAATTCCTGTCTTGTTGGACTGAGTGAGGAAACAGTTGGATTTGAAGCCCTGGGAGAATGGGAGCAGGGGGAGAAGCAAGAGGCTGCTGGTGTGGGGACAGGGAGAGGTAAGAACAACAGAAACAAAGATTTTAAAGTTCAGCAGCAGAATACAGCATTGGTGTAAGAGCAGAGCTGACACTTTGAGGGGACCAAATTTAGGTAGGAACATTTTATTCTCCAGAATGAGATTCAGTTGCCAACACATAAGCATCTAGTGTTGTTTTAGATGCTTCAGACAACTGTCAGCTAATTGTGCAGGCTTGCGGGGTCTGTGGGACACCTGTGCTCTTCCAGAATAGCAGCTGGAGACAAGGGAGTAACCTAAGGTGTGTGATGAGGAACTAGGCTCCTTTGGGTATTTTAATTTTACTCCTCAGTTTCAGTGGACAGAATAACATTTTTCACCATTTCACCATGAGGATCCATGAACAGAAGAATCTGGCTTACTACAGAGCTTGTTACTTTTCTTCAGTTAGATGCACTGACTGCAGTACTGTTTGTGGAAAGCGCCTGGGTAATTTATATTGTCATACAAAAAGACTACTGTCTGACTGAGGCATCCTGAGTGATGATCTGGAGACACCTTCAGGCTCAGATCTGGCTTACATTTACACATACCATTGACTGCCTTCACAGAATAGGAGTTCCTCCATTTTCTGAAGAAGCAAATACATGAATTTATGCAAAACATCAGTAGCCAGGAGCTAACTCTGCGAAGTCCTAACCTGAGAGCCCTCCTTAACTGGGAAGCAGTCAAATCACTGAAAGGGTGTTATTGCTCTTGTAAGTACCTTTACAACAGAGAAATGCTAATCTCCAATAATAGCTTTTGAGTTAGGGGGTAAAATATCTGTACGTTTTCTTTCTGTCAGAGGTACTATCTTTGGGCAGTTAGATTTGGGTGCGAGTTGTCACCTCAAAACAACAGGAAAACTGTCAATGCCAGATCTTCCTCTCTCCATCAGATCACAAATGATGTTAAATTCTTTACCTGCAGAGTTACTAGAATTGGTCAAAGAGGGGAAAACTACTGCAGGCAGCTTAACTGTTTGTTGTGTCGGTTGATACTAAAAATAAAACCTAGTAGGAAAACACGGTAATGTTGGTGTTCTGTCTAAAGACAGGCATTTTAAAGATTGGGGTGCTTGTTGGCAAATGCTGTTTCCTACTAAAGAAGACTCCTAGGAAACTGCACAGTACACTGTCTGCAATTTATCACCTAGTCCTGCACACTTCTATTTCATTTTTTTATCTGTTTCAGCAGAGGAGATCATGTCAGGCTTGTTTACACCATTGTCTCATGTCTTTGTGCAACACTGAACTTGGATGTTGTTCTTATTGTGTAAAATGATACCAGCTGCTTTTTATTGGCTTTGATCCCTCAATATGTTCTTACTTGGGCACACTTTGACCTCGTAAAAAAAAATAGCAAATGGGATAGGTAAGCCCTGTTGAAATCTTTGGAAAGAATGCAGTGATAGTTACTCAAATATAAAACACAGCTCTTTCCTCTTTGCTCTTTGCTGTTGCTTTAAATCCCAGTGTTTAATTTCTTATTGCTCAATGTAGGAATTTACAATGTATGTGAAAGGACTTGCATGGCACAGATCAGTGTTTCTCCACTGAGCCAGTTCAGCGTAACTCAGTTTTTGCAGCACAGCAGCAGAGGAAGCAGAAGCACTACAGTAAAGCTTACCTCCTCTTCAGGTGTTTTTTTTGTACAGCTCACAAAGGCCTTGCTGGCATGTGGGAATTGTCAGGTATATGGAACATGAGATTCAGTTGAATTGCAGCCGTTATTTGTTGCCAGAATACCAAACTGGGCAATTGCAGCCCACACAGCTTAGAAACTGGGCTGGATGCAGGCCTGGACCTGAGCAGCACTTGGCTGCTCTGTGCCAGCTGTAGAGGGGTCAGTCTTCATGCTGGGACCTCCCGGTATTGGGGCAGTGGATTTGGAGAAGTAGAGCAGTCACATATTTCTAGTAGAGAAAAGAAAAAGAAATTTTAGGTGAGAAGTAGTCCTTGATGTAATGATTACAAATTTGCGTTTCTGCTGTTGGTGGCATTAAAATAGTTTTAGCTGAGTGAAAGTTTGTTTTGATCTGATCTAATATTTATTGAATGAAATCAAAAAGCCACCACCTGATGTGTCCTGGTTGGAAGCCGCCATTTGAAAGCATCCAAATTTGATGAATTGCTACATGTCAGATATGCCTGAAGCCTCCTTTTTTCCCCCCAGGTTCTTAGATGATTTTGTATTCTCCCATCAAAACTGAAGCAATTTTGTATTTTGCCTTCCTTTCCTTTATCTGATTTCATCCATCTAGCATGTTTATACATGGGAAGTGTTATTAAATGGGAGAAATAGCCTTATAAATGGTTCAAATTGCTTGCATAATTTTTTAAGGTGAAAGTATTTTGAGCTCTGTTTTTAAAGTGCTGTAAGGATAATTTGACACTGAAAATGTTTCTGCAAAGCTTGAAAGTACTCATTTATTGTTTGTCTAGAAGTGAAATACAGATATAGTCATTTTATTGCTATGAAAACAAAAGGTTTGTTAGGTTTCATACACTTGCAAGCAGTAGAACCCTGTAATTCTGAATTAGTCATATTGATTCTTTAAAGAAATGTAAATGTTAGTCACTAGACAGTAAAGGTAGGAAAAAAAATCTTCCAGCAAAATAAAATTTAAAGCAGTTTTAAACAAAGCTGATATGTATTTTAATTTCTTCCTTTTCCTCAAAACTTACAGGCGTCCTAGAGGAGTTATTTCCACTCCAGTGATAAGAACTTTTGGAAGAGGCGGAAGGTACTATGGGAGAGGTTATAAAAGCCAGGGAGCAATTCAGGTAATAAAGCCATGTGCCTGACTTCAAAACACTCTAGTTTACAGGCTAGTATGGTATGGACTTCCAGACCAGCTAATACTGACAAGCACAACTTTTACAATGATCTTGCCTATGTGTTGAAGCTGTAAGCTGCACAACCAGTGGTGGATGACAGGCTAGTGTTGTATCTCAATTGTAAGCAAATTTTGGTTATAGAGAGAGATGTGGAAAAATGTATTTTGATGTGAAGGCTGTGCCTACGCAGCTCTAGCCAGCCGTGGGAGCAGAAGAAAAACTAGGAAAATGGGAGAAATACAAAGCTGAAACAAATTAGCTGTTTCTGTTCCTGCCCCAACTCTTTCCCAGTTTCTTTTCTGGGACCACAGTCCAACCTCATGAAGAAAAATTAATAGCAGTAGAAGGATCTTTGCTGCTGCATGGCTCCAAATGTAAAAACTTCCTCTAAACTTTTAGGAAGTTACAGACCAGTCTTCACCCCCACGAGCACACAGTTTCATTTTCAGTGACAACGTATGAAGCGTCTGTGGATCATGGTTTTTGTCTTTTCCATAGATCCTTTAAATATAGCTGAACCAAACTGCTGTTTCATATTAAATGCTAATTGCTTTAGAGTTATGTTTTCCTCCCTTTTCTATTGTTCTGCTGCTATGCAGTTCTGAATGTTGATGCAAGTCCCAGTGGTAATGGATGAGTGGGTAGTAAATAGGTGGAAAGCTTTCACAATAAATACATCATATGGATGTGCAATTTGTCATGGAGACATTAGTATGTAAGAGCAGGGGGGTGTTTGCAGGTATCAGACAGTAAGAGAAGGAATGTTCTCCAGTGGATAACGAAGCAAGTATTAACTTCCAGTAAAGCTTGCTGTTTTCTAGGTGTAAAAATTCAAATACTTCTCTTTCTTGTTAACTTTCTGTGTCTGCAGATGATACATGTCTACAAATGTACCTATGTTAATTATATAGTATCTAATTTCCAAGTACCTTAACCTATGAAATAAAGGAAGCCCTGAAAAGGAGCTCCCAAATATTCCGGGCTTACTACAGGTTTACATCTGTAAATGTAGTTCAGATAGCACCTGTAGGTGGATGGTAGATAGCCTTGACAGACAGTCAGCAAGTTTGGGTATTCACATTTTTATTAATTATATGTAATTTGGATGGTAAATACTTGTGATCACAATTGTGCCTGTGATAGGGAGAAGAAAGATAAATGGCATTTTCTGTTGACTGGTCCTGAGATCATTGGATATTACGGTCATCAAGTCACTATACCCTAGTACATGTTCCTTTTACAGGAAAAGAAAAAAAGGTGAATTAAAATGCATGTGGCAGGGAGAACTTGGGAAACTTAATGCATAACAAGCAGATTTTGATAACCCAGTTAAGACTAACTGGCAACAGTGTACTTCCCTGTCTTACAAACCTGGGCAGTTAAGGAAAGAGCGCTGGTTCAGGGCCAGATTCAGACATGGGTATTTACACCAAGTAAGATCCTCCCTGCAGTGGTTTTATTGATACTCATAATGAGGTGGTATGAAGAAAGGTTGGAGAATCTGACTGAAATAAGCAATTTGTATTTATGAAACATAAAAGACATGCCTATTTTTTCACAAGATGAGACCTTTCACTCTTGATCTGGAAAGAAACAAAAGCATGTATTTAGTCTAAAACGTAACACTTACTAAAGCCTGTAAAGATGTACATTTACACACATGCTAAATGTCTGTTGTCCTCATGTGCCAGTCACATACCTATGCAATGTTACTGCAAATTTTTTTATGGTTTTCTGGATAAGGTTTGTGATACCAATGTTAGAGAACAAGAGTTCTTACTCAACTACAAAATCTTTCAGCAGTTCAGAAAAGTACTAACCACACTGTTTCTAGTATGTAAAAATTCAGGTTATTACACTATGAAACTGTTTGCTATTGTTTGAGGTGTATAAGATGTCCGTATCTTAAGTCATTTCTTAGTATTTGACTTTGTTAACAGCATGATAGATAATAAGTATGTTGCTTCTTAGCAACCCAACCTACTTATTTTGTTTTGTTGTTTAAAGCCTATTATGTTTCTGGAACACTAAGATTCATTGTTGCAGATACTTAAAAACTGAATATACATTCTAATGCTGCATAAATCTGGTTTTTATTGCTATACTCAGTCTTGTAAGATTCTACTATATGCTTTTTGTATGAAGTCACTTTCCTAATCTCAGAAGCATATAGACTAGTATAGATAATACTGCATGGTACTTCTGCAATTCTTTAAAAACTGTCTGAAAAAAAGTTTTGGTTTGTATTTGAATAACATGTAATCATATCATTAAATTATAACGTATATGAACCAAGAAGCAGAGTTAAGCTGTATATTGATTCTCAGTTTTGGTGTTTCCAGATGTTTATGTAGCTCTTACATTGTGAAATAACTGAAGCATCAAAGTTAGAAAGGGCATTTTACCTCAAGAGCATCAGAAGGCATGGCTAGAAGGCACTCAGAAATACTGAAAATTCTTTCTCATCTGTGCTGCTGTGTTTATTTTGTATGCCACTTCTTATTTCAGCAGTACATAATACTCAGTATTCGCTTGTGATACTTCTGCACACTGCATGCTGCCTATTAATAGTGTTATTGTAACAGATTGTAAATATATAGCAGTGGTTCTTCAGTAATTTTCTTCTTTTTTTAAAAAATAGGGCAAACCTCCTTATGCTGCTTCAGCAGAAGAAGTAGCCAAAGAACTTAAGTCAAAATCAGAGGAATCTAAATCCTCAATTGTGTCTTCAGATGGATCCCTGGCTGAAAATGGAGTTGTGAATGAGGAAAAACCAGCTTCCCAGATGAATGGGAATACAGGAGACATCAGGGCTTCCAATCAGTCTGAAAGTGCCTTGAGTAATGACTCTAAAATGTGCAATACAAATCCTCACTTAAATGCACTAAATGCAGACAGTGTTTGCCATAAAGATGATACTCTTGAGGCCACTGTCTTAAAAAAAGAAGAGTAAACTTATTTTTTATAGAGGGTGAAGGATGTTGGGAAGGGTCAGGATTAGGAATATCTGGAAAGAAAGAGAGCCTACAGTTACGTACATTTTTTCCTTTCCGTAAGAGAAAAATGAGGACTTTGGAAATTCGGATCCCTCTTTGATGTCAGAGATTTAAACAACACATTTTTAGTTTTAACCAGTTGTAGTCAAAATGCTACAATAAAACAAAAAAGAAAGAGAATGAAGAGCATTTGACTCCCGCACTTAAAATGAAGTATACATAAAGTTTAAACTGGTTATGACAAAAGCTTGTAGTTTTGTTTTTTGAAATATAAAGAAAACAAATTTTGGCAGTCTTTAAGTATATATAGCTTAAAATATAATTTTTAGTACTTGGCACCATATGTATGCCATTATATTTGATTTTGCATTACTGTGTCACAATAAAGCTTTCTTTAAGGCTTTGATTTCATGATTATGGGGGGAAAAAGGCACAACCACAGTTTTTTCTTTCTTAAATTTCATCACCGTTGATGTGGTTCTTTTGTGTTAAAATGTGCAAACTATCGAAACTAAAAATTATAGAGTAATATTGCAGTTCTGCTGATTTTTAAATATACATCATACATACTTTACAAGCAAGTTAATGGAGATAAACTTGAAATCATAGAAGATGCAAATGACCTTTCAAAATAAACACAATGTGTTCTGAAACTTTTTGTGACTAATACCATGCATCCGTGATCAATGAACTATGTGGTTTTGAATCAGACGTAGACCATTAGTACTACTATTTGAGCTAAACTTCTGCATGGTTCATAATTTTTAAAGTGTGTAGTTAATATTATGCATGTTATTGTCCTCTTTCTTCCATTCTTACAAGTACTGTGCCCATTTGCAAAACAAAAAGCTAATAATCAGTAATAGTCCTATAAAAGATGTTAACTATGTTTAGTCATTGACTGATCTTGCTCTAACCTTAAAATTTTGTGATTATTGACCTCTGTTGCATTTATTCTAAAACTTAAAAAAAAAAAATTATCTAGCCGTTTTGAATATCAACGTTACCCTGGTGTACTCATTGCTGTATGCATTATTGTTCTCTGTTGCTGTTTTATGCCTTCATATTAGCAAATATGAAATTCTGTGAAAAACAAAAAAAAAAAGCTTTGATCTTCAAAAAAAAAAGTACCCCCCTTCTGTAGCAGGAAACAAATGGCTTGTTCTTGAGAACTTTCCCATCAAGAATTTAGTATAAGCAAATATACCTGTATCATTTTGATGTTTTTGTTAGTGTTTCCAAACTTAATGTACTTCAAAATCAGAATCATTTCTTTATATTCGTTTTCATATAATTCTCCTGATGCTCTTCATCACACATTAGTGATCAGAAATGAGGTGTAATTCCCCATTCCCTGCCCGCAAGAGCTAAGTAGGTATCTTAATGTAAGTTGAAGGGAGTTCTGCCCCAACTCATGGATTGTGCAAGAATGAACTACTGTTGGGTTTGATTGGTTGTAGATGGATTGTGGTGTGGTGTATTTGAAGGCTATTGAATGCAACTTACAGTGCTTAATAAAAATCTTTATTCTTTTAGTATAAAATACTGTATGCCTTTTTTGTCAAATATTTTTTTAATTAACATGTTGTAAATAAAAGTTTTCCTATGCCCAAATAAAGTGATTGAGTTAGCAGATTACATGATGTCCTCCCAAAAGACGGAGAAGGAGAACACAGCCTTTACATGCTGCTGCTGTTGGGTGATACCGCACTTGATCAGAGTAATGCTTTGTCCTTTTTATTTTATGCAGCTACTTCAGATGTCCACGTTTAAATGTGAGATGGTTAATAAGATGCAAATAGGACAGAAATAACAGGGGCAGTTGTTTAAAGAAGAAAAAGACCGATCCCAGGTGCTCGCAGGGCTTGAAATGCAAGGTGATCAACAATGCCTGTATCTCGGCTCCTCGTAGCTGAGAATAAATTATTCCATTATGCAGGAGTTCTCTACATCATGGATCATACTGACATAACATGAGGAGTTATAAATTTATACCTTGATTGATATCAGGAGAGCTTTTTTGTCTGGGCATGCCCTTATTGTCTGCTGTCTCTATCTGAATGTTCATCTGTTTACTGCCTGACACACATTGTTAAAAACAGGCTTGCCCTGAGCATTTCTGATCTTGTGTTGTGTCTACATGAGTGGTGGTAACAGCTCTGCACTCTGGGTGTAGATGCAGTTTATAGCTGCACAGCTGTGTTTTGTGCAGAGGACAGCAATCGGCCTTCCTCTCTCCGCCTGAAGTCAACCAAGCTGGAGAGGAGCGGTTGTGCTGGTGTCACAGCAGCTATCAGAGGATCCTGCAGTTGAACTCTGGCTGGATTGTGTCCCTTCCTACCCTGCACTGATGCAGTGCTACTCACCCCACGTCAGAGCTTGTCTATTCTGGAAATACTGTCCAACCTCTTGCTCTGGTGAGGGTTCAAGGCACCAACTGCTGTCTTTCCAAGCATAAGCTGGTCACTGGCATTGAATAAACAATATCGACAAAAATAAACGTGTATGGGAGATTTCACCAATGTGCCACCTACTGCAAGTGTAGCGATTTCACTCCTTTCCTCAATGTAACTATGCAGGCAAAGTTTCTTCATGGGCAGCCATAGTGTGACAAGCAATCCACACAACTGTGACTAAAATTAGCATGTGGAAGTACAGAAAATTAACTAGTTCACTGGCCCAAATATAAGGTGCTGCATTTACCTTTTCCAGAAATTATGGTGAAAAGGTTTGGCTTGCATGATTTACATCTGCTTGACCTGGAGCACGTATTTTTTTTGTGGCCCACTTAAATCCCTGCCATTGCCATGGAGAGGCTGAAACCTGGCTCCTTGGACAGAAACTACTCTCGGGCAGGAGGACGAGCCTTCAGCTGTTGGTAAATGCTAGTGGAAGTAGTGGCAGGGACATCTTACAGGTACCAGAGCTCCCTGGTTCCCAGTCAGGGAACATCAGTGTCAAACCCAGAACCAATGCTGGGTTTATTTTTTGCTCCCTTACAATGGGTACGTGCAGTTCAGCAGCTGAGGATGTAGAAGGTGCAGTGGTGGGTGGACAGGGACTAGTAGGCTGGGGGGAACCGAGCCATACTCTGTGAATCTGCATCCCTCGAAGGCAGATGTGGGGCTGCCTGTCTTCCCTCCTGTCCTGAGTAGCTTCCTGCAGGAAATAAGATGCATTTCAAATTAATTTAGTCCTCTTCCAAGGACTTAAGCTGACTCTGGAATCGGTAATCCTACAGAAGGACCAGGTATTGCCTAGGCTTGCTCCTGAACGCCTTGCACGCGTGAGTTTATACATCAGGAAGAATGTTCTGTTATGCATTATGTTATGTGGACCTTTTTAATGTGCTAATTAAAATAATTAACATCTTTAATAATGTTACCTAGGTGTAGACAGGTTGCCAGCATTTCCTGTAACAATAGCGTTGACTGCTGTTGGACAGCAGCTCAGCCCTGTGTGTGGAGGTGTGCGTGCTTGTATTTTACTGGTGGTCCCCTCCAGCTGCATCCATCTCCACTGCCAGTCCACGCTGGGATCGGGAAGCACAGGGGCTGCGGCGTGCCTGCTGCAGGTGGGGAATGGGTTGTTCGGCCTTTCGCGTCTTGGCTGAAGGTTTCCTGTTAGCGAGCCAGAAAAAGCTCTCGGGCACCGAGTGTGGAGGCTGAAGCCAGCTCCTTGCCGTGTGGCAGGTCTTTGCATCTAAGCAAGTGTCTGGAAGTGGTGCCCAAGGGGGCAGGTGCTTGTTACATGTAAAGGCCAAAGGTCTCTATGAGAAGTGAGCCTTTTTATTTATAAAGTTTTTTACTTATATATTACTCCGACTGCCTGACCACTTAAGGGCTGACCAAAAATTAAAACAAATTATTGAGGGCATTGTCCAAATGCCTCTTTAAACACGGACAGGCTTGGGGCATCGACCCCCTCCTCAGGAAGCCTGTTCCAGGGTTTGACCACCTTCTCGGTAAAGAAATGCTTCCTGTGTGACCAGTATCTCATTATCCATCTCCAAGACAAGAGTTAAACTGGGAGAATCAGCTGTTTGGGAGGGGGCTTGTGGTCACCATCCATCCCATGCCAATGGGCTTAGCTGGCAGCTGAGGGCAGAGGCCTACTCGCCGCTCACTTGCAAGCAACAAGCAACTGAAACATCAACACTCCTCCCTGGGCTAGCCTCACAAATCGTTTAGCTGCGTTGTTAAGGACCAATAATGATCTATGTGTGCCACAGTCAATTGCTTTTAATGCATTTTTTACATCCAGTCTTCAGCGAGTCCTTAAATGCAGGCAGGTGGGTAATTATTGACAGTGGAGCCGATTTAGAGGCCGGGGGTTGTCTGTGCAGGGGGAGCCCAGCGCAGGCACCCCAGAGCGTTTTTCATTCTTGGCTCTTGCACATTAAGTGCAGCGTTGGTGTTACTGACAGAGGAAAATGAGATTTAAGCAATCTGCTAGATGGTAAGTGTCC
>JANZLQ010000037.1:717252-737648 GCA_026212715.1 Elanus axillaris
TCCCGTGGGAGGGACCCCATGCTGGAGCAGGGGAAGAGCGTGATGAGTCCTGCCCCTGAGGAGGATGAAGCAGCAGAAATACCATGTGATGAACTGACCCCAACCCCATTCCCCATCCCCCTGCGCCGCTGCGGGGGGGTAGGTAGAGAAGCCGGGAGTGAAGTTGTGCCCAGGAAGAAGGGAGGGGTAGAGGGAAGGTGGTGTGAGATTTGGTTTTATTTCTCATTACCCCACTCCATTTCATTTGTAATAAACTGAGTTAATTTTCCCCAAGCTGAGTCTGTTTTGCCTGTGACAGTAATTGGTGAGTGATCTCTCCTGTCCTTATCTTGACCCGTGAGCCCTCTGTTACATTTTCTCTCCCCTGTCCAGCTGAGGAGGGGGAGTGATAGAACGGCTTTGGTGGGCACCTGGTGTCCAGCCAGGGTCAACCCATCACACCTTGAAATTGCTGTCATTTTCATCTTCCTTTCAGTATCATAGCATTATTTATTCTGTAAGTTGAAAGCTGTTCAGAGAACTTAAGAAGCGTTTTTAATTTCAAATCCATTCTATATAATTTTTAAAATTCTTTTTAAATGTCCAAGGCTGTATAGAGGTAGAAACACATGGCACGCTTGTCCCAGTACTGATGCTCATTTTGTTGCCTTGTACTAAAGTGTGGTCACACAGTGATGATTGACGCCAACTTCCAGAGCATCAGGAGTCTGGCCAGACGGTAAAGCGAGTCGGTTTTGCATGTTGCCAGTCAGTGTTGTGTTCTTGGTCCTTTGGCATGGCTAAATAAACTTATTGTCTTACCATTTCACATCCATTTGTGCTCTGAGAAAGAGCCTGAGATTCAAAATGGAAAATAAGTCATAGTTCTAGTATGCCATTAAAACTTTCAGTTGACCTCAGAGAGTCTCTTGGGCCGTTGCAGTATCAGTCACAGCTGCAAGAATACTTTGCGAGTATTTGTTAAAAGTCTCAATTTGTGTAGCAGATTTCCAAGTACAAAGTTTTATCTGAAGTTTTATCTTGCAGAGAATACATGCTAGAGGGTTGAAAACCTGTATTTGCTGTAAATTAAAAAGGTTGAATTTTTACTCGAAAAAAAGAAGTTTGCATGGAAATTGAGGTTCACCCTTAACTTTTCCGTGGTGGTATTGTAATGCTGACATCCCCAGGAAAAGCACTTGGCACAGCACTCTATGGCTAAACAATAGGATAGGCTCCGTGTGTAGACGTGCACGCAAAAAGTGCATCAGCTTCCCCATTTCTGAGCCTTCTGGACCACTGCCTAAGTAGTGGATGGGTTTTCTGTGAATGTCCATGCAACATCTAGGTCTTCAAAGCTGGCTTTAAAGCAGAACGGACGTTTCCCTTTTGATCAGTCCTTTGCCGTAGGAGTGAGCATCGCTATTAGACACCTCTAGGTTTACAGTGCCTGGGTGTCTTGTATCTAAACTTGCTCATTAGGAGACCCTGAGGTTTCAGTTTGAAAAAGTGTTTAACTGAGACACAGTCTAGTTGTGAAAAGAACAGATTACTCCAGTTTATCCAAAGAGGAATTTAGGTATCATGAGTGCTTAGCTGGCCTGAACATCGAGGTTTTGATGTGTCACCTCAGAAATCACGGCATTATTCTCCAAATTAAAGTATGCTTTAGAACATCAAAGTCTAAGAAATGCTAAGTGTGGACAGTAACATGGGAAGAGCTGGCCTGCAAGTACGTTTTCTGGTATACCGGTACCTGAGAGTAAGTATAGATCACAGAAGTGTGTTGTATATAAAGATTCTTTTCACTTCAGAAGGTTTTACCCAGATTTTACCTCTGAAAGGGTAAATTGTTATGAATATTAAGCACAATTCATGTTTAATTAAAAAAAGAAAAATTTGAAAGAAAGTATGAATTAACAAGTGCTCTTCAGCAACCCAAACCTTTAGCTCGACTGTGTTTTATGAGCAGTCCTGCAAGCACCCAGGTACCTGTTAAGTTCAGTAGTAGCAGGACTGCACCCTTACCAGGTGCTGGCTTTTAATCAGAAGAGTTAAAGCAATGTCAGAACAAAAAAAAATCAGTTCTGCAAGCAAAGTGGGACTTGGTTACCCAGCGCTTTTCCTTGCTGCTGAATAGTTCTATAATGAAGGAAATGGATAAAAATGTCTTGAAAAAAATGATCAAAGCAGCATAACTACATATGGGAAGAAACTGGTGAAGAGGAAAAGTGTTCTAGAATCACTGTAAGGCTTTCTAAAACCCATCATCTTTAATATTATCTTAATATATTTTCTTCTTTCTGATTGATATGCATTTTATAGTAGTAGTGTCATATATCTACACCAAAAATGAAGGGTGCTTTTCTGGCCTGGATAGCCATCTCCTATAGGGCAGCCTGTAATAATGCAAGTGTGGGCTTCAGCTGAGGGACGGTTTGTACAATTGCACAAGGACTCTCGGTAAATACTTGGTGCCTGGAGCTGTGCAACCGCCATGAGTTTAAAGTCAGCTTTGGTCTGCTGTCATGAATTTGGGTTACACTTTTGGATTGTAGTGTGGGCATGTGCAGAGGCTGCGCTGCGTCGTGCTCTGCGCGAGAGGTCTGCTGAGGCCGCCAGCCTTTTGTCTGGCGTGAACAGAACATCCTTTCACTGTCACAAGCAAATGATCTTTTTGCTCACAGCTTTATTAGCAAAATTTTATTACACTTCAAAAATACATTCGAATGCTAGGTCACAGCAAATATAAAATCCCACTACTAGTGTTACACTCTCACTACAGTAGTATTCTGATGAGCAAAACTCCATCAGCTAAACGACAGTAACTTTCTCATTGTAATGACTTATTTTCCTGTTTGTCAGAAATTTGTATGTCTAAAATATTTTACAGTTCCTCAGAACATTTTATTAAAACTTGGTTTGTGACATGGCAAGTGTCATAGAGAGGTGCACTGTAGCAGCGCTAGAGGCTTTTTTTGTGATACAGGTGGGCTAACTCCTTGAAATCAGCTGGATTTTTCATAGTAACCATTTTATGCATCTTATCTATGGCTGGGAACACTGTAATGTGGGTGTATATTAGAAAATCTTACACTTGCTGAGTGATATGAATGGTAATTCCTTTCTAGATTTTTGTCTGAAAACAATAAGCCTGTGCACATTCTATTTTAAGGCATTATACACAATCTATTTTAGGATGTTACCTAGCTGTTACATCTAAATACCTTCCATATAGAATGTATTGGCAATAACAAGGTTTTTAGCACATTTCACTAAGTCTCTCACGTGGACTCCTTCCTGAGGGGTTTGTCCCCCACCCCCTGTCACGACTGAGTTGCTCAACCCCTTCTGGAGAACGTTCTCCAAGGGACAGTGTCATGGTCACTCCATGACCGTGGTCTCTGGTAGCATGGTGTGATCAGACTGCAACATCTCCTGCTCTGCTCCGGTGCTTGGTGCTCTCCAGAGCTGGGATCCCAGCCTGGGGTGCGTCTGGGGCACCGAGAGACAGTTTTCTCCTGGTCTCGGAGGGTCCAAACCCCGCCTTGTTGAGCTCTCCTGGCCCTTGGGTAGAGCTCCTGGGAGAGGCTGAGGGGGTGTGACGGACACACGGCCAGCAATCCGCTGCGGAGTGCCTCTCTTCACTTCATCCCAGGCGCATCCCCAAAAAACGGTGGGCGCTACTTCTCCAGATGAGGCCTATGGCTTAGTAATGTTCTTCCAAACCTGAGCAGATGTGAGGACACAGAGTTTCACTGCAGTGTTGATGCGCTTAAAGCTGCATAGCTAACTGGTGTAGGCCTCTGATGGGATATTCAGCAATTTTTAGTATTTCATCCATTAGCTTTAGCAAGTAGTTGAGACAAGCAGAAAGTTAAGCAATAGTACATTTTGACAGGACAAAATAAATCAGAACTGTAAAACAAAAATATTTTTAAATTTCCTATTGGCAATTGTTACTCTGATCATCTGGAACTATGTGAGAGCAGTTGGAGTTACAGTTGCCTTTTTGTTTTTACTGACTTGCTTATGGATTTCATTGCATTTCCCTCTTTTAGCAAAATAATACAGTACATTTGCTGTAAGGGAGAGCATTTTTCCTTGAAGTTTTCATCTGGCAGACTGAAAGGATGTAACAAGTGAAGAGGAGAAGTGAGATGTTTCTGCTAGGAGTCATTAGTTGTGATTTTTTTGTTAAACCTCCTTTTTTGCTGTTAACATCTCAATGGAAGGTGATGGAAATGTGAAAATTGGCAGGAACACTGTTCCTATGTCATATGTGCCATTCATTGGTCTGGAAAAGCTGGATTTGGTATGGCCAAATTATCATGATTTAAAAAAACCCTAGTTAATGCATACTCATTACTTTAAAAAAATAATGACACCATGTCTACACTATGTGTGGACAGCAGAGTGACCTTGGTCGACCAGACGATATCTTTGGTTTTCGTGGGATTTGCACATGGAATACGAATGATTATAGTATGCGTTTGTGATTGTTCGTGTGTATAAAAATACACTCATTAAATGTGAGCCATGTGGTTGTGATTTACCCTTTCAGCTGGGATCTGTATTGTTACTGCTGCGGTGCAGAACAGTATCTCATTGTACATGCCTAGCACTGGGCAGCCCTCTGCCTTCTGATGCCAGGTACAACAAAGACTGCAAATGGTTTCCATTATGTTTTTAGACGAACGCAGAATAACGTGGGAGCACGTGAAACAGGCAGTGATCATTATTCAGGAATACAATCCCCATAGCCAGAACATAAGCAATATTTAATCCCTTCTATTGAATGTCTCACCGAAGTCTCTGCGTTGGGCAGAAGGGGGAAGTTAAAGGGCTTGGACTTCTGTTGCTGTTTGGACTGTGTCTGAACGAGGAGGGTGTCTCCTGGATCACCGTGCTATCCATTTGTGATTTTCTTCCTCTCCATTTGCAGTCATTAAATACCCTTAAATACAATTGCAGCAGTTGCTAAGGAATGTAAAATTAGAGTGTATCTAGTGTACTTTTAACTTTTTTCAGCTAAAATGTGCAGTTTATTGGCTGTAATTGTTTGGGAACAGGACCACTTGAACATCTAGCTCCTTACAGACTGCTATAGGTATAGCATATCGACTCCTCCTATCCCAGAAATATTTCTTGTGGAATTAATGAGTGCTATCACGGTGAGGAATCCTGCTGGATAGCTGAATGAATACTAATTGAGCAAAGAATGGTAAAACTTGTAGGGCTATTAAGCATTTTTTTCCATGGTGACTTCAGAAATCTTAAGTCACAGAAGTACCATCAGAAGCAGCGAGACCCACAGGGTGACCAGATAACCTAAGGCTGCTCTCCCACTGTGCATTATCTAGCTAGAAAAGAAGTCCATAGGCAACCTCTCGGCAGTCTCAACTCGCTCATCCCTGTGTGTGGTGTGAAACCCTAAAGCTTCTACTCTACATTTAGTTGCTGACTAAGGACTAATCATTCTAAAGACTGGACTAATTCCTGGTCTGGAGACAAGGCCTCTCAGTTAAGCTTTACTATTGAAAGGCATAAAGATGGTGGAGAGCATTAGAGAAGATCTGAAAAAGATGGGGATGCCATTTCCTTACAGCAAAACACGGGACTTTTGTTCTCAAATGGCTGGGCTTACTCTTGCTTAGATGGTGGAGGAGATCTCAAAATGTTCAGGCTGGTTCTGAGAAGGTCCTATGAATTCACAGTTTTTAATGCCAAAATGGTGCTTGACAGTATTCTGAACTCCAACTTTTTTGCATCAGAACAAACACATCAGCCAAATGGAAGCACGTCTACTCTTGAGGAAAAGTCAACAAATCCACTATGAGTCATCCCAATGTTTTATTGTTTCATTATTGGAAAAATCACCTGCATTTCCAGTATAAGGTTGCTGATTTTCAGTTTCCAGGTGTTAAATCTTATTATTTTTTGAGTTGAAAAGCCCTCCTTCTCAGACAGGCTTTTATATCAACATTTTGATGTCCTTCTGCTAAGAGTCATTTTCTTTAATTGTGGGATGATATAATTGTTCATTTGAGTTCTGCTGAGAAAGTAGTTGAGTATTTCTTCTACAGTCCAAGAAGTACACTTAATTTTCTAGTTTCATACAGAGACCTTACAATTTTTGACCATATTTCAGTGAATGGGTTTTCACGTATCTTCCACTCAACATTAATGTTTCCCTTTTGCTTTGTCTACATTTGCGGTAACTTGTCAGGCATAACCAGCAAATATTTGATACTTACATTAAATTTACAAATAAGCCAAATATGGGTGTAGTAGTTATTTTTTAAGCAACTTAGTTCTGAAATTGGTTTTCTACCTTTTGAATTAGCTCGTGAGTAATACCAGAAGACTGTACTCTGAGTTCGCAGAAAGAAAAACCCCTCCAGTAGGGTGAACTCGCACTGATAAGTCAAAGTGTGACTGTTTAAGAGAAGTCGAATCACTTGACAGTGTGGGCTCGTGTTGGATTTAGTCACGACCATGGTGTCACTGTAGCAGAGCCACAACCCAGTAGCTCTCAGTGGTTGTCAGCTGTAGGAACAGTGCATCATCAGTTCTGCAGGAAAGTTTGGTATTTCTCAGTCAGGCTGAGTAGGTATTGTGGCTCTAAAGCCATACCCAGCTGTCTGCCTTTTTCAGGTGTAAAGTATTGTGGTAGCTGGGCAAAACTACTTACTGCCACGAGGGTTCGTGTTCTCTAGTCAGTCTGGTTTGATGTTTAAGAGAGGGTGAAACTTGATGATGATAAAACTTCAAAATACAGCAGGGCATTAAACAGTGCTGTAGGAGAGTAATCCTTCCTGAGCCCTGCAAAAGACACGCTGGAACGGTGAAGGTGAAATGTCTCTGATATACTTGCTTAATTTGTAAGAGTCCTGTGTACGCAATTCTCTAGGTTTCCAAAGAATTAAGAGAAAGAATGTATTTAACTTCTTTAGAACTTTCTTTATTCATTCAGAACAGTGTGTGTGTCCTGACGTACCGTGCCTTCTGCACTGACTTTGTCTTCCAGTTTACGCTTTATAAACAGTATCAGAAATAGTAACGGGTTTTCATCCGCAGCTGCATTTCACCCTGCGGTATTATTCATCGTCCCCTGCAGTTTTACTCCCACATCTTCAAGCAATCTGAGATTACTAATGACATGACTGTATTCATTGAAATGTACCTACTCGTTGCACAGCACCTACAGCTATCATCTTCAGAGATCTTGGGGATGAAGTAATGAAAGCTGAGCAGTACTCGGATCAGAAGCCCACCATGTTGGTAAAACTAGTAATGAGGATTCAATAAATAACATGCTGCCTTTGGACTGAGTATGGAACCAATTACCCAGCATCATGCAAGAAGGAGCTGTGCTGTTGAGCAGATATCCACCACGGCAAGCAGGAGGCTGGTGGTGTGGCCACAGCAGTCATTAGAAGAGTGCTTTGTGGTGATCTGACTCAACTGGATTTTGTAATAAGTTCTGTTCAATGCAATAGCCTAAAAATTTATTTGGGTGAAAAGTTACACCTTTCTTTCTGCTTTCCTGGGTTCCTCAGCATTTTCAACGGTTGTTGCAGCATGCCTGGTGTTCTGGTTGAAATGCATGGTGTGACGCAGCCCTAAGCTGATCTGCTGCAACTGTGTGTTTTGTAGAATTGTGGAGCGTAAAGGTGGCCTGGATTTAAAGTTGCTATGTAAGTTGTTATAGTCAGAACTCTGTTAAATACTTGACATTTATATTTTCAGAATTTCTGGTTAAACACAGAGGTGAATGCAGAGGAGAGGGAGACAGGACTACAGGGTTTCATTACTACTGGCTTTGCTCCTCCTTTCCTTCTGAGTTTTTCTCAAATCAGTTAACTTCTCTGTGGATGGGTTTGATTTAACTCTTGTGCATGCGCATAAATGAATACACTAATATTTTAAATGTAATATGTAACATAATGAAGAAAATGAATAGTTTATCTTTGGAAGAGGAAGGGGAGTGGAAGTCGCTCTGGAAGACACAGTCGGGAGAGGATCGGGAAGGTCTGGTAGCAGTGCTGTCTGTGGTCTGTGTTTGCTGGGTTTCCCAGCCTGGTGGCTGGCTGACCGCTGGCGTTGCCTCCGAACCCGAGTTTGCTATTACAGGCATCCCCTTCGCTCCCCTTCCGCCTGCCACTGACACACTGTGTGGCAAGTATGTATCAATGGCCTTTGCAGTATTTCTATTTCATAGAAGCCCAGCAAACTTGTAATTGCGTGGAGTTTTCCTCTGTTATTTGGTATCTTAAGAAGATTATTTCTTTAAGGCAGAATGTGTGTCTTGAACATACCGCGCTTCTTTGAAGCTTGGCAGTGATACGGCATAGCAGATTAAGTGACGATCCACTGTGATTTTTCTGAGTGTGTGTCAGAATATTTCGCTTTGGTTATATGTGCTATTTGAATCAAGAAACCCATGTACACATTGCAGTTTCTGGAATGCTGCTACCAGAAATGCGGGTAATGTTTTTTGGGATTTTTTGGGGGTTTCATTCTTTCTCAGCAAAAGTTACCTGATTTTACTTCTTATATAACTCCAAGTTGTGGGTTTGATCAGCTGTGTTTTCCTCCTGCATGTTCACTGCTCATTGTAACTGAGATAAAATACGTGAGCCGATTCTCAGGTGACAGAATTTTATTCTTTTTATTTTCAAGCTGAATGCAGTCCATTGTCCTTGTTGGGTACAGATTCACTTTTCATATTTGCAAGCTGTATCGTGGAGAGTAGTTAAGAAAAACTGGTGTCCATAGGGTGGCTATGGTAGACATCCCGAGAAGCCATGAGTTAAAATGTGCAGAACAGCAGTGAGGAAATAGTGTAAAGCTCAGTCCTGCACCAAGTTTGTTACTGGCAGCGTGCTTTAAAGGTCCCACTTACAAACTGGGGCTGCTTTTAGCTCACATCAGCTGCCCACACCAGTCAAGGATGGCAGGAGCACTGGGACATCGTAGCCGTGTGCGCTTCGCTAGAGGTGCCCTGGAGTGGTCCTTGGGGCTGAGATGCTCTTGCTGCGCGGCCAGCATCCACCGCTGGCACTGCACTGAGCAGCCCCTTCCCATGGGTGAGCACCGGCAATTCACGGAGGGCAGGAGGGGGAGTGTAGCTGAACAAGCAGCCCGGAGAGAGAAATAAAGCTGATACACTGTTGGTATAATTCACCTGCAAGATAACTACCAGGCCACTCGCTGACTCTCCCGCTACTTAAGTCCCGTATACAATTTATATAACTTTTTATAATACTGCTGGATTTTTCCATTTTAAACATGCTGAAATGAGGTCATTGCTGAAATTAAATCACTTCAGTACTATTTGAAAAATACTCAAAGGGCTGGAATAAGCAGTAGTTGGAGTTGTTCCCTTGCGCTTCCAAAATAAAGGATAGTAGGAAATGATCAATTCAGCATATCAGTTGTAATCAGAGGTGCTTTTACCCATTATGTTAAAGGAGTGACAAGCTAAGCCTTGGAACTTTTTAGTTTGTGAAGCCTATGCTTTTTCCTGGGAGGCTTTCCTCGGGGAGGGGCTGAGGATTTTTTTTGTTGGTTGTTTCTTTGGGGTGCTTGGTGGATTTTTTTTAGGAGGTAGAACAAGCAGAGTCATCATTTTATGCTTTCTTAAAAGGAAGGTTTTCAGATACTAAGTACTTGCTACAAATGGTATTCAGAATAATATTTTCTGCCTTTTCATGGTGAGAGAGTTGGTGAATGGTGTTAGGAAGAAAAGCAGGCTTGAAGGAGGTGTTTCTGAACAGCACTTAAACTGAATTTAGCAGCGAGCGGGAACATGTTATGTTTTCAGAGCCTATCTGACTGCTGATGGTCACAGTCTAAACCTGCTGGCTGCTGCTGCTTTTTCTTTGTTCTTTCTAAATGTTGTGTTTCTCTGTGTTCTCAGAGCTCTAAAATTCCACTCAAAGCAGAACTGTTTGCTTTAAAGGCAAACCACGGCTGGCAGGGCTTGCTGCAGGGGAGGTTCAGCTGCGCTGGCCTGCTGCCTTCCCACCAAAGCCGGTGGCAAAATGCCTGCGAGAACGGCAGGCTCTGTCCCAGGTCTTTAAGGGGACAGAAATTTCACAGAAAATGTCACAATCATTTAAGGAACGATGGAGTATCTTAGGGGAAAGCCAGCCTGCATGAACTGAAGTGTTCGCTCTTACAGGTAAGGTTTCCCCTTTGAGGAGAGCAAGGCTGAACTCTCGTTTTGTGTTGATAAGCCACAAACAGGGAAACAATGCTAACACTTTATGTCATGTTTGTAAAAAGGCATAAAAACTCTCTGGAGGGAAAGAGAAAATTTAGTACTTCCCATATAATAACTTAAGTAGCTTTGGAAATAAGTGCCATTGCTAACAGTTTGCATCTTCCTACTCTTTTTATATATGAGTTCCAGTAAATGTACCATCTTGATATGTGCGACATAATTTTTAAATTATAATTTTAAAGCATAATGCTAAACATAAATACAATGTTAATTGTGCTTACGAATATGTATCAGAATAAAAACAATACTTCATCTAAGACTTTGCAGAAGCATAGCCGAATCTCAATACCATGTGCTAAGGCTCCAGGTGTATGAACAATCAAAGCCATTCACAGTGTTTATGGAGACATTTAATCCACATCTCAAAAAGTAACATGATTACATTTTTTTACACTTCTTTGGTAAATGGAAATCTGCTTCATAAATTGTGTGCAGTAAGTGTTTGTTGATTTGCAGACATCTGAATCAGCTGAAGCAAATAGCAATTTACGACAGCATAACATTACACCCATAACAATGTGCAATCTGGAGAGCACTTTCTGTTACTAATGACACTGAATGTTGCTGTGTATTTTAGGTCCTGTTACTGCTCCTCTGCAGTTCAAAATAATGTGTCATTAAGAAATATTTCGGGGTTCCCATGTCAGTTTGGACCAAATTAGTTGCAAAAACGTGAAGTTAGCGGTTCCTAACACATTTGGAGTAATTTGAAAATAGACTAAAATTTACAGGAAACTGCGATACATATTTCCTGTTGGAAACAAATTAAAGTCACCATTGTTATTCACCAGTAAGGACATCATATGAAACTTGAGGAAATCAGTTTTAGACAGGTTACTTTGAATGTTACTGCTTATATTTGATTTCAGATTTACTTTTAAACTTCTAAACGTTTTGTGCTTTGAAATGACACAAACCCTCATAAAAAAACTTGGTAAGGAGAGAGAATAAAAGCATCATCTTAAATACATCTAGTTTGACTGCCAGAATAAGACCCTTACGACCCAAGAATGCAACCTAATAGCCACGTTCGAAGCCTGTCTTTTGCTTTCCACTCAGACTACAGAAAGTATTACAAGACTGTATCTGTTCTGGCTGGCCAAGACAGGCTCCTGCAGCAATGTCAAGAAGGTAAGAAAGAGATTAAAAAAAAAAAAAGACATAGGAGTAAATTGGCACACTGGGAAATGAGGAGTAGGAAGTTTCTATTTTAAGAGTTCCTTAGAACTTCATTGAGATACTATTTTGTTTGCCCATTTCAGCTGAATTAAAGTTGGTGGAGTTTGTTGGTTTTTTTAATAGGGAAATGTTAAAGATCTAACTAGGGAAGTGCTGGTAGCAGCTAGCGCTGGGAGTGGTGGTCTTGGCTGCTAGGCAGGTCTGCTGCTGCCTGGGGCCGTGTTTGCCATCCGGGGCAGGATGCCACATGTTTCCCAGAAAAGGAGCTGGGAACATGGTTCCATTTAAAATGCCTGGTCAAATCAAATTCTGATACTTACCGAGTTTATGAATTCTTTCTTCCATGTGTTCAGAGGAGGTTTGAGTCTGTCAGGTGTCTTGCCCAGAACCTTGAAGACCCCTATCTGCTTCCTGCTGTTTCTTTGGTTTAGCTTACATTTCAGTTTAGGCAAAATTACCTTACAGAGTATTGGTGTGTTACTCTGGAAGTGTGTTTAAACTTCAGCTTTACAAGAGATGTGTGGCTTTCACAAGTGTTCAGTATCACCCTGCTTCCATATGAGCAGCTATGAGACCAGCAATTCCTTCTGGCTTTTGGTTAGACCATGGCATGCTGAAGAGTTTTGTAAATCCCACCACATGTCTTCCTAGGTTAAAATGAGTGTGAACCTCTCTTCCCTCCTTGGGAAGTCAAAATCCCCATCACTGCAGTCACATCTGCAGTCAAGCCTTGTTTCTCACATGAGTAAGCTCCAGTTCACCACTGTGTCATGCAAGTAACGCTGTGCGTTTGCCGAGTCAGGCTTTAAGACTTCATCCCAAAATAGGGCTTAAAAGAACCGTTTTGTAAAATGTAATTTTAATTTATAGTGAATTCATTTTCTGGGAATTGCTTATGAAATCCCTGAGAGCTTGCGCTGCTACAGTGCCTAATGGGCTACTGGTTTTTGCAAGGCGTCATGTCTTTGTATGAGATGCTGTTGTGAAATCTGTAACCAACAACTTACTGCAACGCGTGTTGATATGGTGTGTAGGTATGTGCTCTAGAATTGCCGATGAATGACGATAAACCCCAGACAACGCAGTACGCAGAAGGAATCTGCTCAGCTGTGGTGCCCTGGGATGTGGTTCAGTAAATAGAGGTTCTGCTGAAGTCAAGAGGGAGAAGAGGGGCCCCAGGATCAAGCCCCGTTGACGGATCCGTTATCATCAACCTATTATGTCATACAGGTTGTAAAAGTGAAATTGATCCCTTTGCAGACCAGGAAGGAGACCGGTATTATCAGTTAGCCAGTGAAGTGTGTACATTCAGGGTTGAATTACCAGGTGGAGCAAATCATTATGACTCCATGGTCATAAAGGACACTACCGCGTTTTATACCAGCCCAATGATTAGTCTGAATGCCTGATCCTAGGAAACCTATGTGGCTTATGCCTCTGGAGAGTGTAAATATTACTACTGTTTTTTCTTTCTAAACATGCAGGTTTGCTTTTTTCCCCTCTGTCACGTATGTTATCCGTCATTCTGAGATATATATGCTATCTGCTATATCAAAGGAGAAGATGTACCATCTCCATGATGGCTGTCTTCAGCAATGAGACAATGCAGAGCATTGTGTGGGCAGAAGGATCGATCGCATATTGTCACACTGGTTAATTATTGTTGAGGTGAGTCAGCCTGAGTTGCAGAGAACTGCACAGGAAAGACATTCAGAGCACAGCACGGATATACACGTATGTGTATAAAGCCAATTTACCATCTTGAAATAGGAATAAAACGTGATAAAGCTGTAAGTAGATGATTTGAAATTGCTGTTAATCTTTTGAAAAATGTACTTGAGTGCTGAAAGCTAATGAAATAAAGATACAAGAGCAGTTTATACAACTCAGCAACAGAAATAGTCAAGAGTGGTTTGGGGGATTCTGTTAATAATTTGTCATTCTTAAATGGTATTTTTCCCTGAAATTCATTCCCTCTCCTTCTCTCCTTGTTATACCATTGGTTCATTGTTGGAGCTTCCCCTGTGAGCACTACAGTTGGCTCAGATTGTTTGCCATGCAAAATAGAGCATGAAAAGGTAATGTCAGTGTACTATTAGGACTGCTGTTTGTTTATAAATATATATATATATATATAAAAAGAAAATGTGGTATTGTGAATGAAAATTAGAACCAACCAGATGTTGATGTGTATTTTTAGTGAGATCTTAGCATAACAATGCCTATGCAAATTACAAGTTACCTCAGATTTAAAAATAAGTTACATAAATGGACGTTGCAATTAAAGCAAATCAAACACATGCAGTACTCAAAATTGTATTTATGTATATTTTGGTAGAAGTGGTTATTGTTGTACAAAGTTAATGACGTTGCCTGGGGCTTTGTTGCTGTTCAGTTTATTTGTAACATGTTCATTTGCATTTATCTGTAATTTAGTCATATATGTATATTGCATATCTCCAGTGTGCTCTTGCAGTATGTATGACTTTGTGATATCCAGAATGACCAGATCCTTGATGCCGTGGATGGGTGGTTAGAAGGAATATGGCAAACTCTGCCTTCCTAAAATAGTGGTTTTCTCTGCATATTACAGTGCATGGCGGCTGCTGGAGAAATGAGCATTTGTTTGCTTGTTTAAAGAGTGGCTGGCTTGGTAATGGGGTTGGCAAAGTAAAGTGGTCCCTTTTCTGGGATCATAGTTGTGGACAAATGCTTCTGAAAACAGTCCTCTGGTCTCAGCAAGGAAGAAGTGTTTTCTGAGCCTTTTGAATGGTTTCTTCAGAGAGCAGAGCAGCTATGACAGTCATCAGTTGTTTTATTTTAAAGTATTTATGTAGCCTCAGTAACTGAAGTGCTAAAACTTAGACTCGATGGACCTCCCATGCAGGTGTTTAATCCAGAAGATTGTATACCAAGTGTAACTTCAGCAGTAAAATTACTCACATGTTGCTCTATAAATGAGCCCTCAAACTGGTGTACAGAAAGGCAAAGACAGTATTTAATTTCAGTAAGCTTAAAACCATCTGATTCGAACATATTTCCCCTCTTCAGAACTTGATTATTTGCAAACCCACCTTTACCAATGTAAATATAAGCGCCTATCCAGGTTGAAATCCAAACCCATTTTGTTACCTGTTCACAGGAAAATTATCCGAGTGGGAGAAAGCCCTGTTTCTTCTCTGATTCTCGATTCAAACAGCATGGAGGTTTCCTCTTAAACTGTCCACAGAAACTGAAAATTATTCCCCAAAAGAACATGAGAGTGAGAAAGATCAGCCTGAGACACAGCTTTCCACTACGGAAAATGTGGGTGTTGAAAATCATAGACAAGTACAGCAGTTTTTCTTAAAGGTTTGGCCAGAGAGCAAGTACGTACAAATGCTTGTAGCCACCTGGGCAGGACCTTTCCTCCCTCCTCTTGAACACCCACAGCCTGCAACCCCGAACGAGTAAGATGTATTTAAAATTTGGTAATGGTGCTTTCTGTAGGCAGCCAGAGCTTTAACTGCGGCATTCCACGTGGACTGGCGGCGTGAGACCGCGGTTGGCATTGCGGAGAGAGCATCTCCTTGCCAGGCAAGGCACAGGAGCCGTGGCTGGCCCCTTTGCAGCCAGGGGAAGGATACTGGAGGGGTCTCTGTGCATACGGCGGGGATTGGGGATAGGAAATTAAACAAGTGGGAAGGAAGAAGGTATGGACTCGGTTTTTAATGGTGCAGATTGCTACAGCTGACTTTAGTGCAGCTGAGCCAGTTTACATTAGCTGAAGGTGTGATCCATGTGTCTTTCAAAGGAAACAAGTGTTTAGAGAAGAGAGAGAACACAAGTTTTTCACTGCAAACCATTGGATTTGCTTGTTTAAACTTTCTGTTGAGTTCTCTTGGTTTTCAGGCTGCAAAATTACTTGCTCTCAACCAGTCGTATCAGAGGGCTGACAGTGCAAATGCACACAAGGGAGCGGACTGAACAATTTAAGCACAAGTCTCTTGCTTACTGCTGGAAAGACAGGAATGTAAAATAGCTTTTGCACACACTAATGATCTTGTTAATAATTCTACCATACTTGGCTTGCATAAGGTACATTGTTTTTACAAATAAATAGCACTGCACTATGGTTCAGTGTTTTGGCTGGCCAAGTGTCTTAATGTATAGTTTTCTAATTTTGTTTTCAGCTATCTGGGGTTTGCCTTTAAATTCACGTTGGTCTCTTAATCACTAGGCAGAGCTGATCAACTGGAAATTTTCCTGCTGTTTACCAAAGCTAGCAAGTTACTTTGAGATGCATCACAGAGTACTAATGGAAACCTTCCAGCCATCCTGATTGCCCACATCCTGCTAAGATCTAATGCCTGCCTATCCTGAGACACTGGCAGTGTGTCAGCCAAAAACAGGAGTAACTGCTAACCACATGAACAGTGAAACAGGCGTCACCAACAATGTTCTGTGTGATATCCCAGTTGTTCTCATCCAGCTGAGCCATGTCATGGTCAGCTTTACTGCTGGTACGGTCACAGTAAAAGGGAACGGTGTTGCTCTGAGTACTGTGGCTTTTGGAGGACAAGTTACAAAATGAAAAATTGCTGAGGGATCCCCTGGATTGCAGGTGTGAGCTTGTAATAGGCCAGTGTTACAGATATTTCAGCAAGTCGTGGCTATTGCGTGGCTGGTTTTCCTGTGGGGACAGGGCACAGTTGCAGTAGTGTTTGCGGTAACATTCCCGTTGGAAGGAGAAATGAAATGACAGGGTCATAGCAAGACTGCGGTTGATTTGTAAGGTTTTTACATAATGGTTTATTTCCTGTTATGTATGTACTTATTTTTAAAAGTTAATTCCTAGAGTCATAGAGGTCAAGAAATACGGAATACATTTTACAGGGTGGTACTTAAATTGTTTTATGTTGCAGTGCTGCATTTTAGGGGAAGTGAATTAGTTCAGCTGGCTCAGCTGAACCCAGCTCCTACTCCTTGGTACTTGGTTTTAGCCCAGCCTTTGGTGTCCCTTCTGCCCCATGTCCTTGAGGGCAGGCTTGAGGCTCTCCCAGGAAGGTGGCCTGCCTGCTTGGCGACTTGTGAGGTGGCATCCCTGGTAGAGATGCTTTTCATCTTCCAGTCCTCGGGACACCGAAGAAAGCCTGAGGGCGAAATCAAACGTGGTTCCCAATGCTGTCTGCTGCTGTGGTGGGCTGGTGTCTTCCAGGTCTCACTCAGACCGGTCTTCCACTGGAGTCGGCTGTGGAAGTCTGTGGGGTCTTGCATACGTCATGGCTAGATAGCTGGAAGCGTCCATCCTCCTCATCCATCGTGGATGCGTGATGTGTTATATTAAACCTTGAGACTGTGACCTTGGTCTGTGGGGTCTCAAGAAGCCAAACAGTGTGATATTGCTGATTTTTCAGTTTCTGACTTTCAGCTTTGGAAAATATATTTGTTGCTGGCATGCAGGAGTTCTAGGTAGGCCACTTAGCAGTATGATGCTGGCAGTTACTGTGCAGTAACCTTAGATTGCTGTGATCTAGAAACTTTATTTATTTCTGTTTGATCGATTTTCTTTTTTCCATGATATGTAATATTTCATTTATACAAGAGTACCGGTTTGTTTTTGCTGAGAAACAGAAGGCACTTGCTAATAATAGACACTTTTCTAAAGCAGTTTTGACCTGTACTCACACAGAAGGTGTGCTATTAATGAAAACAAATGAAGGCTAAATCACAGTGCTTCTTTGTGAAGAGTTTATGCTGGTTTTGTTACATGGCTGTAATACAAGACTATTTTGACAGTAACTTTCATGTGGGCTGCTTTTTATGGAGCAGTGCTAAATAGCAGAGCTGACACGTTGAGTAAGGAAGAAGTGCTGATTCACTAATATAATGGAATTTTGTTGATCATACAATGAAGCTAGGATGTATTTCTTTCCTCAAGACAATTCCCTTTCCTACCCCCTTCTGCGCTGGGCAGAATTCAGCCTATGGTTTCCAACATGTACGTGAAAATGAGTACATTGCTATTTTTTTTTGTTTACTCTTCACTCGACTCTCAGGATCTATTAGAGAATGCACTTCATCACTTGATTATTTGCAGCTGATAAATAATGACTTGGTTTGATCAACCCAGCACCTAATTTCATATAGAAGTTTTGAAATGTGTGTGGAGATAGACAAGGGATTTGTAGCTATCTGGAGAGTTGGCTGTGTAGCCTGGTAGCGAGCTGCGAGCCAGAGGGAAGAAGAGGAGGACAATTTTATGCGTGAGTCTACTTCTTGATGTATTGCCACTCAAACAACAAAGATTTTGAATCCAGGTTGAGCCCTAGGACCAGTACTCAGCTTTACTTACATAAAGTTCTCAGTGACTTTAGTGGAAAATCTCCAATATTTACCCCATTTGTTTTTTAGATCTCAGCCATCAAGAAACTTAGTGTGGGGAGTTATTCTGCTGACAAGAGCCTTTTATTTGGAGTATCCTTTGAGGATGACAGGTTTGAAGGCATCGTGCCTGTAAGGTGAACATCAGGCTAGTCCGTGCGGTAAAGTGATAACATCCACCAAAGCTATGTACTTCATTAAAGAGTGTGAAGCTGCTACTTTCCTTAGGACAAAGCAGAAGGGGTTGACTCTCATTGGAAATGTCTGCCACTGCATTAAGTGACCTGTCCTTGAAAGAGGCCCAGCCTCTCCTGCTCCATACCCAACAGAAACACTCTTCAGATTCCAGGGCCAAATGCTCTACCTCAAGCATATTTACTCTCTCAAAAATACTTTCTCGAGTGACTTCCTGTGCTCCTTTGTGCTCTATCATTCTTGGGAGCCGAGTTGTTTCTGCTCAAACTCAGCGTGCAAGCAGGATACAGTTTAAAGTCTTGCACGGCAAAGGTCCATGTTTTCTGCTGATCGAAGTTCATAAATGAGGAATCTGTACTGAAATGGGAACTTTATGAGACCCTACAAATATGTGTAGTATTTACTTTTTGCAGTCTTGCATCTAGTCCTCACCTGAGGTTGAGGTATGTTGTGCTAAGTGTTGTTTGAGACTAGAGGAAAGTCTCTCCTCAACAGCGCTTATCATCTGTAAGATAAAACCAAAGTAGAAGATTTTAGTGTCATTTTATGAAAATTACTTACACACATTAATGCAGATCTCCAGAGTACCTGGCCGTTTTGTTGCGATGAGACCTTTTTTCTCTTCCATAGTGTTCTTTTCCTCTTTCCATGTTTGCTGAAAGAGTACATGCATCACTACTGCCAACAAGAACCACTTGGTCCATGTGTAGGAGACAAAGGCAAAAATGGTTTGGTTTTATGTATGCAGAGCTGACAAAACCTAAATTCAAACAGTGTGTGCCAGCACATGTGTAAACAAGTGGTCTAGGCCTATTGAGAAGAAAATTTATTTGTGTTGACACGGGAGACATGGCTGGTGCCTGCAGAAATAAACAGAAACACTTTGATGCTTTCAGAGATTCGAGGCCAGGAGAACGTTTCCATCCCATGAGATGCTCCTGGACAAGCATTAAGCTCTTCTACCTGAACAAACTGAAATATGCTGCAGAGACACACATGAGAATTGAGTTTCTTACTGCTTTAACCCTAGGTCTCGCAGTGCTTGGTGGCCTCTTCTGTAAGATCTTGATCAGGACTGGAAGGGACAAATTTAAGTAGGGAAGACCCATCCTTATGCTATGGTTTTAGAAGCTGATTTAGGGATTGTGAATGCAAGTTTGATTAATAAAGATTATCTTTCACTACTATTTCTGTCTTTAACACTCAGAAGCTCACCGAGAGAACAAATACATTTGCAGCGATTTCAGCCTTTTTCACTATTAGAGGTACAAGTAGATGTGGGCATTTCATGCTCTATTCCTCTGTATTGCTTAATATACATTTTAAAAGATGTGAAAAGTTGCATCTGAGAACATTTATGAAGAGCCACGACATTAGGCATTCATTCTGCTGCTGATCTGTGGGCCTGTTATCTAAACTTCAGGTAATACTGACCTATTTACTTTAGTGGAAAATTCCCACTGATCTCACGGAGTTTGGATCAGGCGGCTTTTGCTTGTTTAAGAGGTAGTTCAGATTTTCCTTACTGGTTCCTGTCACGTTGCTGTTATTGAGCTTATTGCATCTGTCTCTTGACTGCTGGGTCAGGAGACCTATATGGGTCCCTACGCTGTGTTGGTTACAGAGCTGAGATGAGTTTTGGGGAAGGAACACTGCACTGCACCAGGGTATCACTGGAGTGTGCGTGCAAAGGGAGGTAGGAGGTGTGCAGCCCCACTCATGCTGATTTACTTTTAAACTCTTCTGCAGAGTGCCAAAAAATGGTCTGTTCAGGTATATCTCCTTCATATTTTGTAGCAGAGGAACTTAGATGCTGTCACACTGAGTCAGACAACTGTCTCGGCTGATGTCTGTTTGGCGGTCATTAGCTAGCACCTGGCACATCAGTTGAAGATGAAATGGAAAATCGTACGTAAAGAACAGAAGGCAACTGGTGAAAGGAGCAGGAGAGAGAAAGCAAGCAACAGAGAAAAAACGTGTGCAAACCAATTCTTTTTTCACACCTGCAGGCTATCGGTTTACACCTTAAAGTGGGGGAGCTTCCTTGCCCTCATCAGCATCTTTTGTTGCAGAGCTCAGATACAATACGGTGCTTTTGAACACTTGTGTAATGGTGAGGTCTGCCAGGCAGTGCATTGGGCTTTGTAACCTTCCCAAAGCTACCAGGTCATGATGAGCACTTCTAGGCTCCCTGCAATTTCCTTATGTCCATGTAGCCTGGAAAAAAAAAAGCAAGTTTTATTACTGTGTGTGGCCAGATTCTTTTGTGGACCAGTGCCACTTCTTTCAGCTGAGTTACACAAGGAATAAATTGATTTTGAGAGGAGAGTTATTTGTGTGTTATTTGTTTAATGTGCTTCTTGACCTTTTGGTTTTAGTTTGCTCTAGC
>JANZLQ010000037.1:737748-775715 GCA_026212715.1 Elanus axillaris
TTATTACTGTGTGTGGCCAGATTCTTTTGTGGACCAGTGCCACTTCTTTCAGCTGAGTTACACAAGGAATAAATTGAAAAATAGGAGGGTGATTTTGAGAGGAGAGTTATTTGTGTGTTATTTGTTTAATGTGCTTCTTGACCTTTTGGTTTTAGTTTGCTCTAGCTTTGCGATTTTTTCCTCGGGTTTTGTTTCGTTCCTGCTTTTTACCACCACCTCTTTGGTTCCTTTTCTCTTGGCTTATTTCCCATCTGCTTTTGGGAAATCCAGTAAGAAGAAGGGGCAGAACAAGAATCAGAACAGCTGTAATCACACAGGGCCGAGCAGCTTCTCCGCCAAACAGGCTGCGTTTGGCAGAGCCCCGTTTTCAGCAGTGAGTCCTTGGCACAGTAACAGGTGATCTCTGCAGATGTCCTGTGCCGAGTGCAAGTACTGCATGTGGCAGAGGGTGGAGGGTTCAACCCGGGTGGGCGCTGCCAGAAGACAAGACGAGAGGGCAAGAGTCAAGCAAAGAAGCTCACGGACAAAGTTCACAACTAGGGCACCGATTTGGGAACGAAACAGTGAAAGAGTAAGATCTAAATTTTAATCCCAGCTCTATTTGGATGAGTCCCTTGATTTCTACTAGCATGGGCCTGCATGGCAGCCTGGTGTGGCTGAGAACATAGTCAGGCTCTGATTATCCAGTTGTCATGGGAAGATGATGAAATTTGGATATAGATGGGAATATGTTGCTATGCAAAAAATTCCATAAGTCGTTCTCCCCATGTTGTCTTTGGTAAAGGTGACTAACCTCTTCAAGGTGTTGCCTTTGATGTCACCCAGATGACAGACATTGCAGTCAGCTGGAATTGTGTGACTAAGTAGTGGGGTCAATCTCTAAGTCTTTAATTATTTTAAATTATATGGCAGTGAGATGAAACAGAATTTTGATTTGATATAAAATAACAAGGGGGAAGGTGCCAGTCTCATCTGGGACTTTCACCTCCCCCCTGTACAGCCTTAATTTGTTTGTGGTTGGTCTGTTCTTATGAGAGTGTTGTATTTCAGCAGGAGAAATTGGGAGAGCTGAACTTGCTTCTTAAGTCTGCCATGAATTTTCTGCATGACTAGGTGAGCCCCGCTGAGTGACTCTTGTATTCAAAGACTAAAACTCAACTATTCTGCAACTATGGACAGTCCAGCCTAAAATGGCAAACACCAATGGCTGAGGTATCTCCATGGGACAACACAAAGAAGGATGCTCTAGGAATGAATTGGCCCTTGGCTTGGAGTTATAACATCTCTGGTGTACTTACCCTCTGCCTTAGCTGATACCTCCTCAAGGGTGGTGTGTGTGACTAATGTGTCCTCAGTGAGCCTCTGTTCCTAGAGAAATAAAATAAACTACAAGTGCTGTAACCTGGGCAACTTCTCATCAAAACTGCGACATTACACTTCACTTCCCAAAATCACAACTGTATTACTGGTATGCAGCCCGCTATTTCGTGTTTCTTTGTTTTCCTTTCTTTCTTTACTGCTATCAGCGGCAAAAAATTACACAGTAAACTCAGTATTAATATAATAGCTAATTGAAGACGTCATACCCCAGAGTGTATGAAAAAATGTCAACGGGAAAGAGCCAGTCTGTTGTGTTTTTCTTTGGTCTGTACATCGCCTAGAGTGAGAAGAGGTTGTTGGAAAATACCATTGATTTTAAACTAAACAGTAAGCCTCCTTCAAATTATATCTTAATAAAAAAGAGAACATCTTGGACAGTCTTTGATTTAGACGTGCTGCATTTTAAGTGTGTCCTAATTATAGTGCTCATTGCTTAACATTAATTTAATGAACATCCTCATTTATACGGACAAGGTTGGCAAATAGGAATTAATGCCATTAACACCCGCAAGTCTCCCAAAGGAAAAAAATCAAAAGATCTATGAAGAAAATGTAACCTTATTATTTATAACAAGGCAAAGCACAAAATCACCAGCCGTACATTTTTGTAATTGGCTCAGGGGCCCTTAGTAGATTCAGTTTGGAAAGGACCGGTGCCGTGCTGCAAGTGGCTGTTGCCTGCCTGGCGGGTGGCTGGCAGGGACCTGCCCACAGGCATCGCCATTGCTGAAGCATAGCTTGCTTTGAGGAACTTTCAGTCTAAGGTTCCAGTCTTGCAGGTGGACACTTGGCTTTGTTTTGATCTCAGTTGTCTGGATCAAGACCAGACCTCCTCTAGTCAGCTCCAGAAATGACCACAGGGGTTCATCATAGACCAAAATTAAAGACTGAAGGAAGACATCATTGTTTTTGGTGGATCTGGTGGATCTGGAGAAGTGTCGATGGTGCACATCGCTTGCTTTTAACATTTAATTGCATGCTGATATCAGAACTGCTTGATTTTAAGAAACACTAGCTGTCAAATTTTCTCCACAGGCATTGATTTCAAGACGCACAGAAGGTGGATGGTCCACTCAATCCTTAAAAACTTCTGTCATTCTGAACTCTGTTTCAGTGAAGTTACAGGAATTCAAGTGATGGCAATGACAGTTATTTACGAGCCAAAGAGACCTAAGGGTACATTATGTTAGCAAAGGGGTAGTGTAGACCTATACGGACCCTGCGACCCTCACAGATCGTCCTCTTACAGGAGGCTTAGGGTGCAGTAATCATCACAGCCAACTCATCGTATGGGCTTTATAGGGTGTGTTGACACCAGAGTGGCAAAGCTTTCCATCTAGTCCAGCCTGGTTGAATTACTGTATTGCAGACTCATTTTTGTCCTTAAATATGACGGTGATCTGCAATATTTAGCCCCTTCTTACTGAGCACGGTGAGGAGAACTTTCATCATCCTTATCCAAATCCCACTGTACAGTTATTTAAGGGTTATTTAAGGGGTGAGGGAACACAGCTGAGCTTTAAACAAAGACAGAAGTGTTGCTGCTGGGAGAGCCTCATACAAGTGCTACTCAGTAGAAAAATGCTGTAATTAAAGGCCCAGATTGTGCAAAATTTTCTTACAGAACTGTGTTTCAACTTCAGTCTCTTTGAAATCAGTGCTGAGTACATGCTGAAGGACTGCTTGACTCCGGGACTGAGTTTGTCAATAACTGACATATCTGATGCATTATTCTTAGATCTCCTCTGTCTACCACTTCTGCTGTGTCGATCTCTACCCCCAGACTGTAGCTATCATTAATGTTAAGGGATGCGCACTGTGTGTTGCTAATACTTACAATCTTACTGACTAAAAATGAGAGGCTAATACATTGATCTTGTATCTTCTGCCTCCGAGTCTTGGCAGCAGTACAACTCAGTACATGTTGGGGTGAATGCGAGTAGTCCTGTCCCTAGATGGGTTGCCGCAAAAAGTTTAATGTTTATCTGGATGTATAATCTTAGACTCTTAGGTTCCTCTCCAAATACAATATCCTCTGAGCATCTCCCAGATAAAATCAGTAGTAATTCTCTGGTGGACTTCATGGAGTCTATTTAGGGTCAAGACTGTGGTTACATGAAAATGTTCTTTGTGTCTGTCAATGTAGGTTTATACATGTATGGATTTATCTGTGTCTCCAGTAGTGGATAGATAGATAGTGATTTTTTTTTTTGTTGGTTTGTTTTGGTTTTAATTCTGAGAGGATAGGTGATAAATTTGACAAGTTCCACTATTGGATGTCAGAGGATCCAAGTTTATAGAGTTTCATTCTGGAAACTGAAGTGCCTTGTAGGGAATTTAAAAAAAAAAAAAAGGGAAGAAGAAGAAAAAAGATACAACTTAATCAGAAGCTAAACTGAAGGCAAAAGTTTGTTTGAATATTACTATGACAAAAGGGACTGTAAGATAGAACTTCCTCTGAAACCCAGGAAAAAGGTATTGGACACAGAATAAAACATCTAGTCATGAGAAGACGTGGGGTAGATCTGTGTATATTTGAAAACAGCCTTAGGACTACTGGCATGCTTTTACCTTGTCTCAGTACAGGTGTTTTTACCTTTTTTATTTCATTTTTCATATTTAGGTTTCTTTCTATTAGTAAGACATAAGTAGATCCAAATTCAGCTCCCACGTGCATAGAAGAGGATGGACTTTGAGAGCAGAAATTGGCTCAATGATTAAAATTTTTGTGTGAGTTTACATTTTGCAAGGCATTTTAACTTCACACGTTTTTGGTAATTGGAAATGTGTTGTTTCTATGGTACCATGACACTGGTGTCAGCTTCTAGAAGACTGCACAATGGGGAATGCACATCTCAAATTCTTCATATGAATCGCTGTTTACGTTACTGGATCAGGAAAGATGCAGTAAGGATGTTTCACAGTTTATTTATGTTAATATTTAGTCTTCTACATGGGCTTCCTGTCTCTTTGGTACTGTTTTCATTTTGTAAATTTACATGTTTTGCTTAAAGCAAGAATGAGAGCAAGATTACATCTCTGCTTGTCGCATGACCTATTTACTGTTGCTTCAGAAAAGCAGAACTGTGTCTCTCTGCCTCTTAGCTTCTCATGGAGTGAAAAACTAAGGAACTGCTCAGGTATTCAGTGGCAGGGGATGACAGCCAAGGTTGTGACTTGGTTCCTTGCCACCTGTTCCTAATATCAATGCCAAAGTGGCATTGAAAAAGTTACGTGAATCCAAACTGAGTTGGGGCTTCAGAGTCAGCACAGTCTGTGGAGCAAAACAATTTATTGGCATGCATACCTAAGCAAAGACCACCACCAATTCCTTGGTGACTTTCTTGCCTTTTTTAAGGGAATGTTTTGCAAATTAAAGCAATAATTAGTGACCTGTAGCATGTTGAAATGAGCATGAAGACACCTGTGACAGGACGTTGAGCTTTATATTCGATAGATGGCATTTCATGCTGCTCATGGTAAAGATTGTTGTTCCTCTGGAAGTGCATCCACAGGGTTTATATTCCTGCCTGCAATTTAGTGAACATCCATCTTTAAAAAAATGTTATTTTCCTTATGAAATACTGGGGTTCTCGGGTACTATGAGGAAGGAAATGGGTTAGCCATTGGAAATCTGTAAACTTACCTGTGTCTCCAAGAGTACAAGCTTTTCGGAGCATGGACCTTCAGGAATGGCTTTAGTCCATCTGCACTACAACCAGGCTGAAGCTTATGGAGGCTCGAAGCTTATTGGAAGCTCACTGGCAGCAGTTTTAGGTTGGTCAGTTTGAGTACCAACGTGAATAGCAAGTCGCACAGGCTTCACGGCAGCCTAGAGCCCTGTGTAGGGTCCTAGGTTGGCTTGGTACCCACTTGCAATGGAATCATAGTCTCCATTACTGTCAGAGCTGCAAAAGCTGAGCTTAACCTTTCAGTGAATACCCAGTGATTCTTTGAGATCCTTATTTTCCAGAATAACTTCAAAGACTGATGGATGTTGAACAGTTATGTTGAACATATTCAAAATTCAAAGTTACATGTGTACTGGTTGGTTTGACCAAACTGTGACAGATGAGAAGTGGATCTGCATTGATTTATTAATAATTACTTTTAATAATAATATGAATAAGTGAGAATTTATTGGATTATCAGAAATTTTCAACAGCTGTACTAATTTACCTTCAGAGAAGGCTGTGGAAGAGTAACCCAGGACACCCTGGCATGCCCCAATGCACCCTTGAAAAATAAGAGGCAAGCTGTTTGCTCAAAGGATCCTTCTTTTCTCTCAGGCCATGGTTTGCCAGCCGAGGACTTAGAGATCAGAAGAACTTTAAACCCATTGAAACACCTTCTTAAGAGTGGAATGGCAGTGGCTTTCAAGTTACACAGGAAGAAAGTTTCTTGAAGACTACTCTAGGGCAGGAACAGTTAGGGGAAAGATAGGTATACAGTCAGTTTGGAGGGAGGTTTATTGTAAATAAACAGCACTTACTTTCAGGAGGTTATTTCGCCACTGCTTTCAGTTTGTCATTGCTCCTAGAGGGAACAGAGTTTCAGGTCTGAGCTTGCATGAGGCTAGCTGAACTAATTATGGCTCACAGGGCAGTGCTGCCAAAGCGGCAGGGCCGAGCATGGTGCCGGGCTCTCGCGCTAGCTTGGGTACCGCGTGTGGTGCAGCTGCAGAAGTGCCAGGTGCAGTTTCACTGAAGAGATAAGCAGGCTGCGGTTTCCCCTTTCTTCCACCCTTGCTTCACGGTGCAGTGGCAACCGTCTGGCTGCTCCGTCTCCGCAAGAGCATGAACGTTAGGGCAGGGTTTGCCCCTGGATGCAGCGCTCCCCTGGTGTGATGGGTCCAGTGGAGGAGGTTGTATGAGCCTGGGCAGAGCATTTGCTGGCGGAGCTGTATTGTTCTAGCACTTGAACAAGCTGCGTGGCACCCTGTAAACAGACCCAAGAGAGTCATTTGATTCCTCCCTCTGCAGGGAAGCAATAGTTGAAGCTCTTTGTCTTGAAATCCAGCGACCACAGAGGAGGTCAGGAAGACCTCCAGGTAACTTCACCTGGTAACTATAGCATGACAACACTCTGCAGGTCATAAAGTCTCTCTGTGTGTGTGTGTATATCATGATTGCACAAGTATAACTCCTAGGTGTAGGCAAATGTCTTAGATTCAGGTTGAGCAAAACCTCTAGTTTACAAGTTTAAAATGCCTGTTCTGGTGATAGTCTCAAACATAAATGTGGAATCTGCTTTGTCCGTGAGTTTCCCTGACACTAAACACCTCATGTAAAGATTTGTTCCTAAGTATGGTGGGGGTTTAAATACAGAACCCAGAAAATTGAATTCCTATGCAAGTTGATGTTTGTAAAATACTCTCAGCTCTTCCTGGAGGCTTTCTCGATAACTGGGTGAGAACGGTAATGTTGGCTGGCTCTTGCAACAAGGAGGAATTTGGCATGCAAAGGAGTGATAGCAAGGCCAGAAGGAAGGTGTGGACTTCATGTTGACTTGTGTTCAAATCCCAGACAGCTGCTGCAATAAAGAGTCTTGGGTGCACCAGGAAAACACATTGCAATGAAACTAATACAGTGAAGTTATTAACTTCAAATCTGGATAGTTTGTTAAGGGGGAAAATGGTATTACCATGTCAACTTGTAATACAATCAAATTGTTGACAGCCATCAAGTTGTTGTCAAGTAAATAGGACAGATTGTTGATGATTACTAAGTATTTGTTTGGACAGGTAAATTTTATTCTATAGTGGGGTCATCTTAGCACCACTGTGAATATCCAGATTGAGTAGTTGAGGGCATATTGGCACTGTTGGGTTCAGGCACCGACATCTGTGTGACTGTGTTTGCCTTAAGGAATGTGCTGGTATCGTTGAATCACTGACGGATCTTCTAAATTAAAACAGTTTTTGAGTTGCTCCTGCTTTCTTGTAAGATTGGCTGGCCAAAACCTAGACTGTTTCAGATCTTTTTAGTTTCTCCAGGTGTCAGAAAAGAGAGTCTTCTAATTCAGCATGTTCCAGGGACCCCTTGAAATCATTGTCCGTTTTTAACAGACTTTTGATCTTAGAAAAGCAAGCGTGATGTCAGTAGGCTTAGATGTGCTCTATGGAGGATGTCAGGAAAATATTCAGGACTCCACAGACCAGCAAAGGTTGGGAAACCACTTTTAAGTAATTACATTAGCTAAACATGATATTAAAAGAGATAAAGAGTGTTTTTGTAACAGCTCACTGGGACTCCACTTCTCTCTATATGTTAAGATTGTGGTTCTCTGCATTACTCCAAGTAGCAGAACTGTATGTTTTTAAGAAAGGAAAATAAAATGAGCCTTGTGTTTGATACATTATTGAGCACTTTTGTTACCTGGTATGAAATTAGGTCATGCAGGCTGGTTCTGTGGCACCCAGGCATTCCTCTGTGCTGGAGGAATTCCCAGCTGAGCACTTTGGGTAATTTTTCGGTCCTTTGTGCACCCAAAGCAGCCCAGAAAGACTAGAACAGCATCCATAATCTGGCTCACAGTTGAACTACAACTGCAGAATTGAAGGAAAGAAAAGTGCAGCCAAATTTGTGCTGCTTTGTGAGGAACTTGGCTCTGCAGAGCCTGAAAGGGGTTGGGAGTGAGACCGAGGGATGGAGAGTCATGGTCAGATGGCTGGATGGCAGAGGTCACTGTCTCTCTGTGGAACTGGGACCAGTGATTTAGAAAGCATCAAATGCTTCACACAGTTCCTTCACTAATAAGAATATGTAGTAACTAACATATGGCTCAGAGGCTTCTGAGTGTGAATACCACTAATTAAAATCAGACCTGGGCTTCCAAGGGGCTTCAGGGATGCTTTCAAGAATCACACCCCTTTCTTCAGCTTCATTCAGCTACTCGCTTCAAGACAAAAAACCCTTTTCCCTTTTTTCCCCATATCGTTTTTTACTGCTTCTGTTGGGGTGATAAATTCCAATTTTTCTTCTAACATGTTCCTTCCTAAGGTGAAGTAGTGGTGTAGCATGCAATGTATTTTAAGGACTCATCTTACCATCAACTTAGAAGAATCTTCCTTATGGTATTTTGAATGTAGGTAGAGGCTGGAAGTAGGTTTAATGCGTCTAAGCCACTGGAGTAGTTTAGCATTTTATGCCTATGAATAACAGCAATGCAACCGTGTAAAAATAGTAACTCTGCAGAGTGATCTAAACTTTTGTTTTCTTTGTAATGTGTTGAGATTACAGAAATCACTGGGGACTTCAGCGAGTGGATCGGATATAATGCCTTCAAAAAACAGGGTATCTTCTTCCACAACAACTAACCTGCTCACAAAAATAGCAACTGAGGACGGATTATCATTAATAGTGTTCAGTGTAATAGAGACAAAACTATTATACTTTAGGGAAATATATCCTGTAATAATAGCCTCAGTTGCTAAATATGATTTGTTTCTGGTGGTTTTATACTTGTTTTATGACTCAGGCTTGAACAATCTGGATATTGTTGATTACATAAAATCTGTAATTCTCTGAATGTAATTTAAGTTCTCAATGTCTGCATTTCGTTTCTAGGCTTACTTTTATTTTAGCTTTCCTTGCAATTTGGGGTGTACCTTCTGAAAAATGTTCAGTCTGTGTTTTTAAAACTCTGCCTGTGATTTTTGCTTTCCAGAGAGCTCCATGCAGGTTGCCATTTCAGCAAGAGTAGCAAGCCCCTATGCCAAGTATCTGAACATTTCACATCATTGGGGTTTGGGATTTATGTCGAGCCCTTTGCAGGAAGAGCTCTGTGATAAACATGTAGGTGGACCATACACTTGAATGCCTATATACTGCAGAGATAGGGAGATTATCTCTTTATCAGGGAGGTGCCAGGCACCTGCACTGGCCAGTAACATCCCTGAAGCTCCTCAGCCATTTGCAATTAAAAAAATATTCTACAGCTGGCTTAGTTGGCTGTAACATTTGTTTTTCAGGGAGGTCCCGATTTCACTCACTTTTACAAATAGTTTCATAGAGGTCAAGTATTTCATGCTTTCTCCCAAAGGGCTTATTCTCTGCTGCATACCACAACTGCAAATAAGTTTGAAAAAAAATTGCAAAATGTGGTTCAGTCAACTAAAGAGCAAAGTTTATCCAAGACAGCAAAACTCGTACAACTGGCTGAAGTGCAAGGATGAAGAAGGAGAGAAGGCAGCGCCTTGCTGTAATTCAATCCTATTGGCATTTTCAACCGGACTGTAACAAACAGATTTACTCTGTTCCTCTTTCTAAAAGGAAAGGGCACCTAATTTATAAGCAAGCAACTAACTGTACAATTGCAAACATCAACAAGAGCGGGCAACATCCCCATGCTCCAAAGAATTCCCAAATAATAAATAAGGTAGAAATGGTGATACATCCCACCTTGTGCCCCTGAGACAGCACGGCCTCCCTCTGGATGCTGGAAGGGATGGTGGGACCAGGCTTTTCACATCAAAGGAGAGGTGTAATTGAAAAGTAAGGAGAGCATCACTTGCAGTCATCATGATTTCAGCAGCAGTCCTGTTCATGCCCTTTTCCTCATTGGAGTTTGGACATGGTTCTTGGGAAAGGCTGGTTCTGGGGTGCTGGCGCTGACCTTGCAACCTGCCTGGACACCCGGTGCCGGCCAGGGCTAGTGCCCCCCCATGCCCTCCTGATCTGGGGGGCTGGAGCCTATTGTACCGCCCTTACCCCCTGTACCTGCTTTTACCAACACACAGCCAGGAGGAAACTGCAGGACTGATAGTGTTGTGCCTGTTCACTGGAATAAAACTTTTTTAATGTCATGCCTCCAGCCCCCAAGTACTTGAATGATTTTGTGGCCTTTATGGGCATGACAAGTACTCAGAAGCACGGGTGATGTTTGAGTAACTTGAATACATGTCCTGTGTTAGCACAGTATTCCTAGTATATGCTGTATGTACTTGTTTGTAGCCTGGTGGTAATAGCTGTGTGGACATTTCCCTGCTAAGGACCAGTCTAAGGTTGTTTGTCCGTAGTTAGCATCCCTGAGACAGTATGAAATCACCAAGAGTCAGTGTCTGAGGGTTGTATCGCTTGCACCTTCTGGTTTTTCCTCCAACCTCTCTAGATTGAAGGAACTTGGCCAAAATTGTGTAGAACAGAAAAGAAGCCCTTCAAGATTTTTATAAGATGGAGGAGGCTAATTTTTCCTCTTTCAAATACACAGCAATTTTGCTTTAAACAAGCTCCATCATTGGGCCCAGAATTGTGGAAACCCAAATGTAAATTTTAGTTTAAAAAAGCAGCTGTGAAAATGCGTGGAGTCATGAAGCCCAGGAAAGGCTAATGACACAAGGAAAACATTTATTTGTAAATTCCCACAGGAGAATTTACAGGCAGTAGGGACAAACTTCTAAAGCAAAAGCTCTGTGTGTAGGTAGCACAACCCAGAACTTGCACAGAGATTGTCATCTTCAAAGCACCGAGCAAATGTTTCTTATTTATACTACAGCAGCCTTTGAGGCTATCAGGCAGGTATTAATATTACTGCTTTATAGGTGGAGAAATTGAGTCAAAGAAGTTACGTAATTTTCTTGGGATTAAAGACAGTCATAACAACCCAATGAATAGTGCAGCTTTTCCTTGCCTTTATGTTTGCGTGTTGCTGAAGCTGCTGTGCTTCTAATGGGGACTGCACAGATACAGTTTGGTTTGGAAAAGAAGTCTTTTCCTCTAAATTTATGTTTGTAATGCACCGAGGGTGAGCATATGTAAGGTGACATGAAATACTAGCTATATGGTGTAGCTAGGGTTATCTCTCATTTAGGCCCTAATTCAACAAGTCCCATGTATTGGACACTTTGTACATGTGCCCAAGCCAGCACACACGGGTTTTCTCCTACCGTTGCTTGCTCTTGGGTCTCCTACTGAAGTGACACTGATATGTCTTTCTGTTCTCCCAAATGACTTTTGAACTCGCTGTTTAGCTTTAACTATAACTGACAGCAGGCTTGAGGTCTCAAAAATTCCTGTATGTTTTGTGAAAATACGTGGCTGATTAGATGAGACAAATCCTTCTGCTTAGGAAGAGGCTTGTCTGTTTTCTCCTTAGACACTGGAGAGCGTACATGGAAGAGCCCTGGTCAGACTTCACCCTGTGACAGCCACCAGAAAAAGAGCACACAAGATGCAAATCCAAGGAACAGCTTACTTCACTGCTCTTGGAATGGCTTCTTTCTTTCCCTTTCTTTTGTCTTAACATCCCTTGTGCCCCCAATGTTGGCCGTTGCATTTCTGGATGCTGTGATGTGGACCCAAGACGCTGCTGTCGCTTAACAATGGCACAGCATCAAACTGTGAAGCATGAGTCTCTCTGCTGCTGTGAAGTCCTGAGTTCCCAGCAGTACCTATAGTTTTTTCCTGATGGTGGAGGCTTCTGAAACTGGATGGGTATCTTCCTTACAAAGGACACTTTAAGGAAGAGCCTTATTGTGCAACGCGTGATAAATGACACATAAAGAAATTATACCAGTTGTTAAAGGTAGGGATGAGCTCAGGTTAATTACTAATTATGACCTTTATTACTTAGAAAAATGCCGTGAATACCTCTTCTGCACTGTGACAGCTGCCCCACCCGGGGCTTTGATGCTTTATCCTCATGGGCTGGGGTGGAGCAGCTGCTTGCTGCTTGAGAGCCAGCAGCTAGCCCTGAGCATCCCTGCTGCCGGTATGCCTGCCAGACCCCGAGCGTGCTGGAAGACGGGCCCACCAGCACAACCCTTTGCTCTCCTGGCTTATAGACCATTGACACTACCTCCAGCTTGCAAGAGAAAAGAAAGAGGAGTGTGAAATCGGTCACCACTTTCCAAGACTTAATGCAATGCTGGTATCCCAGGTTTGTGGCTGGGTAGAAAAATTATTTGGATTTGGACTGAATGAGGGAGAAAAGGGGAAGTAGATATGTGGTTGTGTGAAATAAGAGTTGAGTGTCATTTTTTACCAGTGTTAAAATTCCCTAAGCTTTCAGCATGCTTCTGGTAAAGTGGTAAAGTTGAAGACAGAATTTAAGTTAAAATACACAGAATATAACAACTAGTCTAGTGATTTATTTGATAGTTACAAATTCTGAACGACATGTTTAACCATGGATGTAGTAGGCACTGCTGTACTTGACAGTGAGCGCTGAAGACCCGTGCTCCGTGTTGGGCTGTGCTGGTGACCTGCTGGTAACCTGAGCAAACCCCTCCAATCCCGCCTGTGACAAATTCCTCATCTGCAAAAAGGTACAATTGTACTGACCTTCTTGGTAGATAAAGTGTACAACATAGGGAGAGATGGGCTCTTCCCCCTCCAGAAATTGGGACCTATAATTTGGGGGGGGTGAGGTGGGAGTGAAGGTGCCCCTTCCCATCTGAGGTCAGTGTGGTCCATGGCCGTTCAGCAAAGAGCAAAGGATACAGCATCACCCCCCCAAGAGCATGCAGGTGCCAAGCATCCTGGGGAGCCACTGTCATTCCCATCTGTGCTGGCTTTCAACCTTTCTTACAAACCCAGTTGTCTGTTTGAATGCCTTATATTTCATGTTTGTGCTGTGTTTGAAGAGTGGGTCTCAGGAGTGGATAAAATGTCTGGCTTTGTTTTGTTTTCAGAAGTTAAGATGTTAGCTTGTTTTTTCCTTCTGCTCTATTTATGTATTACTAGATTTTATTTTCTTTACCATCAAATAGCCTTTTGTTTGGTTGTTTTATTTTTTGATATTTTTCTATACTTGTCTTCTGGTTGATAATGGAGATTACATGGTTTTGGTAGAATGGATACTATGTGGGTTAATTTTTCCCCTGAAATTACTTAAAATGTCATCTCACTGAAGATGACAAATTAATGTCCTCATAAACACCAGTTTCCGACTTATGCACCTTTTATTATTGTTGCCTGCATGAAAAAAATTGTCGTTAACTTTGTCAGAATACTGAAATTTGAACATCTCTTCATTGTGAACACAGAAGCAATTTCATTTTAAAGTGGCAAAGGGCAGAGTTTCTAATAAAAATGTAATTTGTAGCCTCTGACTGCAAATGCTTCTGTTTGTGCTAATACTCATTAAGTCACTGTAAAATGTATATCAGCTTAAAAAGCTGCAATACCAAAGGCTTTACTTTTCATTATTATTTTTTTTCCTGTAACAGTTTTGGTAAAATTCAAATGCATCAGTAATAATGTTTCACTTTTATCTCATTATCAAATTAGTTTTACACTGCCTCAGCCTGAGTTAAATTACTTAAATACCATTTAAAAATCATCCATTAAGTTGTTTTAAATCGTTCCAACAAGATATTTTTGGATGCACAGTAATTAATCTCTTATTCCATCCCTCCTGCATTTGGGCAAAAAGGTGGAACAGGGTTTCTCTGGATGAGCATGACGGTTGAGTGGTGTGTGCTGGCTGCCACCGCAAGGCTGGTGCTCCTGCGTCCTGCATCCTTACCCTCCGCACCAGCTGCATCCCCGGTTCCCAGCTGGCATGTTATGGCTGCAACCTCTCATGCATTAACACTGATGGGACAGTGAGCATGAGGCTTTGCAGGATGTCTGGAGACAGTTTTCTTTCCTCGCTTCCTTACCCTTCACCAAGTAAAAGTTTTCTCCTTCTGATCTTCTTTGGGAAGCTGATGCTCTCACCAAGAATATGTTTGGTCCTGCCAAATGCCTTAATTGTCACACAGTTAAAAAGCACCAGCTGGAGATAATTCACAGTTAGACAGTTAGAGACATCCACACCTAAATACGTTGTTGGAGGACACCCACTTCGTACCCGCGCACACCTCTGGGTATGAAATCGCCAGTGCCCGTGCGGTACCATTGCTGTGCAAACAGGAGGATGTGTTCAGCGATGTCTTTCACAGGCTGCCGTGGTGTAAATGCTGCACTACTTGATTTGTGAGTTCTTGCAGCAGAGTGGGATCTTGCTGGGGTGTCAGCGCACTGTTTTGAGATGTCTATGGGCTTTTTGAAACTAGTTCTTGGACTGCCGCTACAAATGAGGCAAATAAATCTGCTGCTGCTGTTGTTCAGAAGGCTGCTTGCATCTCTGCCTCCTGCTGCTTAGCCCTCTGCTCCCTGCCCGTCCCTTTGCAAGCTCTGCCTTGCAAACTGCCTTGCAGTACCTTTGCTGAACCTCTTATGTCCGTTTTTATCTCATCAGCGGATCTGAATAATCACACAAAAGTGCTACTGAGAGCTTTTTCCAGTTCTTCTCTGTCGATGGTAACGCATCCAGGGCTCATATTGACAGATTAATGTGGGGCTGGCTGCAGCAGGGCCCGTTGCTGGAGGCTGCTCCCAAGCATGCCGCCTGTGATCCTGCACTGTCTGACTCTGAACCCGTTTGATCGTTGTAGGGGGTCAAACGCTTGGCTCAAGTCTTTTTTGTGTTTGTGTTTCTCTCAGGCAAATGGGGCTGAAAAAAGAAACTGGAGGGACCAAAGTGGAGTGTTCTCATGAAAAAAAAAAGAGATGCAAAACACAAAGCACCATTTGTGCTCAAATTTAGGGGTTGAGGGGAAGGACAGCACTGTTCAGCTACTATAGGTGACATGGTTTTCTTCAGCTGGAGAAATGCTTTGATTCTATTCTATTGTTAATTAACCACTGTGAGAAAAAATACATTTGTAAATTGGGCAGGAGACCGCTTCAGGACTCTGCACTGACTTCTGCCAAGGCTGGCAATATCCTTCTGGTTCTCATTCACAGGTGCAAATGCTCTGGAGACCAACCCGAGGGTAGGTCACTGCTGCAGAGCTGACAGCCCCCCCCCCCCACTGCCAAAACCTTGCCATATAAAACCAATACACTCAGCAAGAAGTCCTCGTTCCTCTTCTGGCAGGAATGTTCTTGAGCGGTTGTCTCTGTCTGTCTTTAACTATGGTAATTCAATTTTGTACGTCTGTATTCATGTGGAAGCCCACAAACAGTTCTGCTGGTGGAAATAACCTGGGGAGTCAAGCTCTATTCATTGACAAAAGGGGCACAGACTGGAACTGGTTCATATTTTGGTTAAAGATCAACTGAGGCATTTCAATAGGGTGATCTCTTGGACAGTTTGTACTTGCAATTTCCCGTACAGTGAGGATAGCAGCTTCTGCCTACAAGTAGCTGTAAATGGCGAAACCTTATTCAAAAGCCATGTTGTAGTTGGAAAATTTGACTGCATGTTTTAGAGGACTGTTTGAGTTTGAGGTCAGTTATTTTTACTTTTCCTTTTTGTTCCAGTTAAATATTTTTACTTGCTCTCAGAACAATAGCTCCCACCACACTGAAGCCATCACCCAGTGCAGTAGCTTTTCATACCTCCTCCCATAGCAGTGCGTGCAGTGCCCAAGGGTCTCATCTCCTTAGTTTAGCTAAATATAGACTTTTCAAGCCCTTGTATAGAGCCTAATCCATACCTTTACTAAGCTTAACAAGCTGAATCCAGTGGCATAAGCAGCTGACGCAGCTTTATGGGTAGAAGAATCCTCCACATTCTCTTACGCTTGCTCTAATCTGCCAGGGTTTGTTTAATTTTTCTGCTGCTTAATCTGGTATTTTACTGCTTGTATGTACTTGACTCTCAGGACTGGATCGTTGTGATGATTTTTCCTGTCTGCAAACTTACTCTTCAGTTTTCCATGCTGTCTGCCCATGGAGACCCAATAATTTTGTATTTTTTCCAGTAACTTTTTAATAAATAAAAAAATAATCGGCCAAATCTGAAGTTGCTTTTAGACAATTCCAAAATAATGTCCTGTTTACCAGGCTGTTCACAGGCTGAACTTGCAAAAATGAGAGTTTCTCTCACCCTGTACTCTTTGGTTTTGGAGGGAGCTGGGTCCCATACACACACTGGCAGCTGCAACAGGATGAAAATATCCACAGAGGTTTCTGGCAGAATCTTATTTTGACAAAATATTTACAATGGTTCCAAAAAGATTTGCTTCCATATCTAGCTAGTTTGGCTTTTTCCAGCTCAGTTGCAGACTCAATATTGGTTTTGTTGATGCTTTTTTCTAAAAGCAAGTAGATCTGTGGTTTGTAATCATGATGCGTACAGTTGCACATTCACTGTGTGCCTTGGATTCAAAAATAGTTTCAAATCCACCTTCGTAAACAGAGAGGGTCATAGTACATTTTAACACTTAATCCTCCTGCCCCAAGCATGCATATGTTTGTATGTGTGCTCACGTACACCGTGTGGATGCACACATGTGCACATCCCGCACCAAAGGCATCAAAAGACCTCTGAGCTCCATGGAGCCAGGTAGCTGGTTCACAACAGCAGAGACTTGGCAAGGCTTAAAAAAGCATAGAAGACGTGGCCATGCATGATCATGCATTATCCTTCCTTTATCCATGCACCTTCCTGTCTGCCAGTAACCAGGAGTTTAGGGCCTTCCTCCATCTAGACTATCATATTTAGTAATTGTTGGTGTATCCAACCTACATTAGTTTCTGTAGTTATTTAACTTGTTTGTAGTTTTGGACACCTTGGTATTGTCCTAAAGAGCTTGAACACAGTGAGAATGGTACCCTGTACATCGCTTGACAGAACTGACCCACCCTGTTGCCTTGCCTGTGGGAGAGGAGCAAACATCCTCGCCTCTGCTTGCTGTGGGTCAGAATGAGCAGCTAAAAACTCTGAATTCATCTTCCTGCACTGATCGCCACTTTGAACTGCCAGCTGGATGCAAGGAGGCTGAATGCTACCATATGCATGGAGATGGCATTGCCATGACCCGTGCCCAAACCCTTTCTCTGGCAGAAGAGATGCATCGGTGTCTTCTGCTAACTGAAGAGCACTGAAAAGGCATTTCAGGCGGTGAAGTAGAGAAACTCCAGGAGTGCTTTTATCGCGGTGTGATCTAGCCTTGTTTGTGCAGGTGGTTAAGGTGAAGCTGTCTTTGTTGCGTCTTGTGGATCCTCTTGCCTAGTTGAGCTCTCACAGAGCCATGACATGAGGGCTGTATCTCATAGCACCCAAGTGAAACTTTTTTCTGTGCTGCAAATGTGCCTTGCAGCCTGGGCTACTTCAGACCGAGCAAGCAGGAGCAGGATCCTGTTTGCTTTTCCTCCGTTGGAGGGAACAGTGCCATTCTGGAGTTTGATTATTTGGCTGGCTGCTCAGTGCTTTGACTGCGCAACATCTTCTTATCTTGGGTTCTTCATTCCTTTGCAGTTTAGTTTTGTTTTGCTGCAGCACTGTGTTCTGCCATTGGATTGCATTCACGCAGTGTGCCCACAGGCTGCACTGTATTGTTGCATATGTTGTGCCATCCAAAATTATCTTGGTGGGTGTTCTAAACAGCTGCCGTGATACAACCCATCTTCTTGGCAGACAGAAGTGCTGTGAGCTATGTGTCTTCTTTTCCTCCTCATCTTCGTATATTGTAATAAGAGATGTAACCTATATAAGTCTTGCATATGGTATACCTTGCCAAGACTACTCTGGTACCTAGCAGCTGTCCATACATGCTTGGTAAAGAAGATGTGTTAATTAGGTTTACGTGGGAAGGTGCTTGGAGAACTCCATGAAGATACAAAATGGTCTCCCTGGGAAAGAAAATTCTTTAGGACTCTCTACCATTAGGAGGTCCACAGAGAGCTGGTAGTGGACTTGTGACTGACACCTTTTTAGCACCACATCAGCAATGTAGGCTGCAAAAAATCTAATCTGACTGTACTAGTGTAAAAAGCACCTAAGCTTTGTTTTGATATAGCCATTAGCAGTCAGCATAGCTGCATAGTAAATGCACAGCTTATTGGGGTTTGGTTTTTTTCATTATTAATTGCATGCTTGCATGTTTGGAGATGGAATCAAGCTAATGTAATATTTGCTTTCATATATTCCAGTTGCGTGGGTGTTGAAGAAGAAGAGGCACCAGATATAGACATCTATCATTGTCCAAATTGTGAGAAAACCCACGGAAAGTCTACTTGTAAGTATACTTGCACAGCTGGTCCTCAGATACACAGCAGATTCTGTATGTTTAAACAAAAGAAGCTTTTCTTTTTTCATTACAAAAAGACACACCTAAATATCATGTGTCATAAATATTAGAATTCAAACCATGAGGTGAAAAAAGATGTTGGGGGGAGAAAACCATGGGTTGGATCATGGAGATTTGTGTGCAGCTCCCTGCCTGGCCTCAGGCAGTGTGTATGAGCTAATGCAAGGCACCTTACATGGAGCTCCAGTCCCCAGTCCTGGCAATGAAATGATGCTTACTTCCTCGCACGGAATTGCGAGTTAGGAAGGTAGTTAGTACTGTGGGCTAGAAAAATCCTACAGAGACAGCTAGTTCTAATACAGTGAGTTTTGGAAACTACATGGTGTTTTTTGTCTTTGGATGAGAAGAGTAAGAAACAGTATGTTATGCTTGGCCTGAACATAAAACTGTAGTGATTTCAGTGGCAGTCAAAATTGTAGGGTGTACTGAGGGTGCCAATTCTTGCAGTTCTTTCACAGGAAAAAGTTCTCCTGAGTAAAAGTGACAGTTGATCTCAGTGGGAGTTTTGCCTGGGAAAGAGCTGTAGGATGTGTTTGCCTTGGTCAGATTAATTCACAAATTCTTTCTATTATACAATGGGGGGAAAAAAAAGAAAAGAAACCAGTCCCTGTAAAAGATGAAATGCTTTACTTGAAAGCCATTTATTGTAAATAGGCAACAGTGATGCAGAGGTCCTCACTGCTTTCCAACCTTAACAGCAGCACACAGAGGAAGAGCACTGTGCTCATCTCCCAGGAGCCGAACGAATCATAATGTTCCTTTTTTAGTGCGAAATAAGTGATGGCTGGAAACTGACTTCCGTTGTGTTAGAATTCAGTAATTTTAAAACCAACCAATTATTTCTGCACTGCCTTAGAAGTTGAAGTTTAAAAGATTTCTAGGGGGAAAGGGGAGGACTCTGAACTGTTGGTTTGGGGGGCAAAAATGGGAATAATTTTTCCACTTTGACTTTTCAAAATCAAGTGTGAACTGGAAACCTGAATGACCTGCATCTGTTTCTGTCTCCCAGGTGGTCTGCAAACAACTTTAGTGCAAGCAGAGCACCCACAAATTGGGCAAGCTGGCAAAAAAAAACGTTGGGAGGCTTGTTCTGAAAGACTTAACAAAATCAATATGTCCCCACAAAATGTTTTTATTTAAAAGAGTCAGCCTTTCTAAGGTTTTCTTGGAAGATTTCTGACAAACACACTGGAAACTGGTCAAACAAATAACCACAAATTATCTTCAAGTGAACAATTTGGTATTAGAATGTGTTGTGTTGAAAAGGGGGGCATGACTGCAGATACTCCCAGGCTGTTGCTGACCCAGTATAGAAGCAGCAGCAGCACAGGATTTCTAGCCTCTGTGTTTTGTATAACACTGAGGTGTGTCTGATGCTTTGACTTCTTTCATTTTGTGTTGAATTGTGAATGATGAAAGGCACCTACTTTTTAGTGTGAGGAGAAAAAAAATCAGAACCAGCAAAAGTCTATAATCAGGAATTAACTATCAATACATAAAACCCATGGTGCATAATCTTAGAATTCAAGAAAAGGCAGTTTTGATTAAAAGAGTACAAGTTTAATATACTGGTTAAGACAAGGAGAGGTAAAATGACAACAATCTTCTGATGCTTTAAGAAGGTTTTTGGCTAGCCAATTCTTATTATCCAAATAAAAGTCCAACTTGGCAGTATGTCCTTCAGTCTGCATCATGCAGCAGAGCAGAAAGTGCTCCTGGAGCACTGTCGCTAGGTACAGTCTTATCAATGTATGAGGTTATCAGTGTGGTAGGAATACAGAACATTATATCATTCTGCAGTACAGCAATATGACTTTGTTTTCTCCCTTCTCTCCCTTTCTGCACTGCAGAAAGTTCAATGACATACAAGACCAATCATCAAAGTAGTTGAGCGTAAAAATTTGAGGAGCATTTGAACATTGGTTATTGATAACCTTACCTTGAGTTTTGGTGAAGTGCAAGATCACGGATTCTCAAGCTGCATAGCTATTTTCACCATGAACTTGTAGAATCGTGGATCTTATTGAAAAATGAGGCTGTTATCCTGTAGCCCCTCCTTGCGGAGTGCAGTAGGCCAGGAAAGACTGATTAAATGAAGGCAGGAACAGCTTGGCTTAATGCATTCATTCTGAGAGGCATTTGTATGCAGGGCATCCTGCTACACGGCACTTGGGCTCTGCTGGGACTTCTGTGAGATGATCACTTTCATTTGTTTATTAACTGTTACAATATATGTTTAAACTAGTTATCTACTACTATCAGTTTTGTAATAAACAAGTAAGAGTTGTTCCAGAGCCAGTAGTTCACTGGTAGGATTTAATTACTGCAAGATTAGCCAAGGGAAACACAGACACCAATTGTCTGTTATGCAACTCGTCTGGATTTAAAAATATATGTGTATTTCTGGAGCATGCATTCCACAATATATGTTTTCCAGATGTCAAATCTAAAAATCATTTTCCTCTTCTTACATTTTTCCACTTTACCAATGTGACTTTGTGGCTACTATTTCAGAAGATTGCTTCCTGTCATATGACATTTGAAGCCATTTCGGTTTAATGAGATTTGTAGGGACTCCTCTTTGGGAAAAATTATACACATTCATACAAAATTTTCTGACATCATTTAAATAAAATGTAAGTGCTTTGTTTAGGCAGACTTGACTCATTTTCATAGCACGATCTGAAATGTTCGGTTTGATTGCTGTCTCATTTGCAGCAGTGAAAATCAGGAGAAATTCTTTGGAATCAGTGAAGTTACATAGATGCAAGCAAACCAAAGTCAGGCTGAAACTGGTTTTTAGTTACAACCTTTAATATAAATCAATAGAGAACTAATAATATAAATCAATAGAGAACTAACAGGGTGCTTCTAGGTATCCCTTCTTCATGAATACATTTGAAATAATGTAAGTATATTTTTGGAGTCTAGAATTATTCATTTTGAGATACAGTTTTCATAAAAATATATTCCCTTTTTCCTCTGGAGGATTTTCTGTAGAAGGAGCAGTGTTATACTTTCTGAAGGTCGTATTTGGATCAGAAAGTTCTACAGAAAAAGAAATCTGTAATCATTTAAGACGAAGTGGCCTTTCTGGCTAAAGCTAGTATTTGTTGCACATGTTGATGGGTCTTTAATCCTTACTGTAGTGTTCATGGTAAAGATGAAACATAAAGAGAATGGCTGAAAATGGGCCAAATGTCCATTGTTTGATGTAACATAATGCACTACAGCAGCCGGCTTGCTGCTGTCCAGGAGATAGCACCTCCTGGGGAGCATTCTGTTGGCAGAGGCATCTTTGTTGCCTCTGCGTGAGAGGTGGATGTAAGAGGTGGATGCCAGCCGGCACTCAGTGCTGAGGGAAATAGTTCCCCAGTCCTTTTTGAAGAATTGCCATGAATTTCTTAATTCAGCAATGATTTGCCGCTTTTATTTCTCAACGCTCCATGCTATCTGAAGTGTAATAAAAGAACACGCTAATATGATAAGCTCTTTAGTTTTCACTGTGGCAAGTGACACCTGTTTCACTAGGACTTGTGCTAAGAGTCCTAGTGCTGGTTCAGATATGCTGAAAGGGGGAGGAGGCAGTCACTGGAAAGGGAAGGCAAGGAGGAAGGTTTGGCATTCATGTAGAGCTTGTTTCCTTTGTTACGAGGAGCGCTGAATTAATACACTAACCCTGAGAGTCATTAAGATAAAGAACTAGCAGCTTTAATGAATATACCCAGCTAGGCTGGAGAGCTGCATGGAACCAATAAAACCAACATGCTTTGTGCAAAACCTGGGATGGATTCACTGGGAGATGTCTTTACTTGAGTTTTCCAGGGTTGTGGTCGGGAAAACAAAGTAAGCTTTTTCCAAAACTTGCTGCGGCCTCCAGATTCCTTTCTTAGTGAAAAAGTATGTGGATCTCTGTGTGTGTGTATATGCATGTGCAAAGAGCGAGGAAAGAGTGCCATCCCTGCGTGGTTACTGAGGAGTCTGGTTCCTTCCCTAGCTGTTTTGAACAGCAAGAAAATCACAAGAGATCTTGATTTTGTGGTAAAATACTGAGTTTCATGATGTAAAACAAGGATGAAAAATAAAAGTTGTAACATGAAAATTCTTCTAACAGAGGCTTGAAATGATACAAATACACACTTGGGACAAAAAACAGTTTACTACCAAAATGAGCATGTCCAGACAGACTGTGGAAATAGGAACAGCTGAGAGAGATAGTGCTGACTAAGAGAAAAAGCTGGACCAGTTTTTCTTGCTCTGTGTTATCTGGCTGTCAAAGAGGCAAGGCAGAACTACATCAACATTTGACTTATTTGTGCTTATTCCAGCTGACCCTTTTTCCATGATGAACTTGCCTGTATGTCTGTCATCCACTGGGAGCACAGTTGAGGGGCCTTCAGTCTGCTGTCATCACCTTAAGGCCTAAGCCTGGCTTGCCTTTCAAAACCTAGGAATAAGAGGAGTTCTAAAAATTGCATTTGTGGTGCCCTTGCATCTTTTTTTTTCCTTTTCTTTTTCCTTTTATGTGCACACTGTGTGCAGGGCATAACTCAAAGCCCATCAAAATTGATGTGAAATCCGCCACTGCTGGACAGACCTTTAGACTAAGGTAATTCATGACAAATATGTTCATAAAGATCTGTACTGCATATTGAGAAGGCAGAAAAGTGGCTTTTTAAGAGTTTTATGATAAGGAGTAAGTGTGTAGTCTGGCAAGTACAAAATGTCCAGAGCCTGTGTTTGCATAAAGCCTGCGGTAGCTGTGCAGCTCCGTAATTACCCGTCTGGTTGCCCTTATGTTACAAAACGAACACTGTTCAGTATGTAATAGATCTTCAGGCTACAGTATAGTTGTCTAATGGTGAACTGAGAACAATATTAAAATTTGCAGTGCAGCATAGTGGGGCTTCCCTCTTCTCCGCTCAGGTAAGAAATGAAATGAAGATTAGTCCTTCCTTCAAATGTCTTAATAATTGTCTTCTGCTTAACATACGGTACTGTGCAATTCATTCTTTTTTAGTGAAAAAGAAAAGAAATTGGCATAAACATGATACCGGACAGACAACAGAGGTCAAACCTGTACAGAATGGGAGCCAAGTCTTCATAAAAGAACTTCGAAGTCGTACTTTCCCAAGGTAGGTTGTTCAGCTGCACGCATGGATGGGGCTATTTAGGTAAAGCATGTATAACCAGTTTTGTATGAAGCTGGTGGTGATCCTTGCTGAAAGCGTTACATAGTATAGAACGATGAAGTTTAAATGAGCACTGGTTTATTGCAGTTGTCCCAGACTCTTCCCTTTTCTATATTTGTGCAGCCATATCCAAATCTACTCTTGATTGGCCCCAGTTCCTGTGGATTCCTGTAGAAGCTAGTATTTGTAAAGACAAGAACAAGAATGTATTTGGCCCCTGCAACATTTGCTTGCATAAGAAGCTAACCAGTTTATTGCATAGAATTATCCAGTTCTCAAAAATAGTAATGGTTTTGCTGAAGTCTGTCTCCATCTTGAAGAGAAGAACAATGACATCCTCAGTTGCTACAGTGACAAAGGCTCTCTTATTTGGGATAATGAATAGTGCTAATTGTTAGGTGACATGTTCCACACTTTATTAGGCTGCTTCACAGCCATTTGTAAGAGTGATGATTTTCTTCTGGTTCTTTAATGTAGGCCTTAGCCAAATAAATTCTTAATTATTAATGACTAATTATTTTAGAAGAATCCTTGGACACTGGTAAAGTGTACTTGATAAACACAAAACTTCTTGCTTTTTATAGAGAATTTAATTTCACATTTAATTTCAGACGTTGGTCTTAGGCTGATTAAGGAAAACGCTGAAAATACCTCTGCCAAGTGTTTGCAGCACCTGCAGATGTGTTTCACTGAACTCAGGATCCAGTATTTTTAGTTGCTTGGCTATTTTTATTTGGATCTGCTAGAGTTTTCTTAGGTTTTGGGGTTGTTTTTTTGTATACAGAGCAATTTGACAGGTTGCAAAGATAATTTCTTAAAAAAGGTTTAAGGCCTAGGCAAAATGGTTCAGTAACCTCAGATGGTCTCTGAGATTGCACTCACATATGCAGTATCTCTGAGTCACTCCCAAATTGTAAAAAAAAAAAATGGACGCCCATTTTTTTTGTTTTTTTGTCACATAAATGTGCACATAAGAAAATCCTGCTGCCAAGTTGAAGTTTGAGAAAGAAGGGTCTGTAGCTAAATAGAGTGCCTGCAAGATTCAGGCCTCTGACATCTACATTGCACTATTAGTAAAGCATAATCTTGTTGAGAAATTTTCTCTTCTGAGGAAAATGAATGAAATCTGCAGATGTTTACAGGACAAACACCAACACTCATTGAGCAGAATGTGATGAACAGAAAAAGGGGGTCTGCATTCAGAGACAGAAACATTGCTGAATCACAGCACACGACAGTAAATTATAACCCATGGTTAGTCCCTTGGTGAGGCTCAGATCAAAAGGAACAGTCAAGAGAGCAAAAAGGCAAAAAATATAATTCATGTTGTTCCTCTCGTGAATCTTGAGTACCAAAATAGCATTAGAGTAGTAATAGTAGTAGTAATAATAATTAAATTGATGGTTCACGTTCTTCAGTGTAGGTGCCAGACTCTTCATTTTGGCACAATCATTACTAGATGCTCTGGTACTGAGCTCTCTTTACGACTATGTGTAAGTTTCGGTGTCACATTTAGAAGCAAATCAAACTTGAACAAGTATGCAAGATGTATGTGGGCACTGTAAAGTAAGTGCAGAGGTTTAGCGGTAAATCATGGTTTGCTTCTTGCTCCTTAAAATCTCCAGCTTTGTTCTTTGCACTTTGCTGGCATACGGCACCAGTGCTCACATAAATGAGGAACGCTCCTTTTAATTAATTATTAATGAATTTTGCCTCCTGATCAGCCATTGCCAATTCACTGTGGCTGGATTGATCCCGAAATAAGCTGGCTTTCTACAGCTTATCCCAGTTTGCGTCCCGCCATCTTGTTCTCCGGGGTTCAAATCCCACCAGGGCGGCCTGAGCAGGCCCAGGCTGAGGGGTTCCCCCTGCGTGGTGGGGTGGAAGGAGGAGACCCTACAGCAAAGGGTGTGGGGGGCTCTGCCACAGGCTGGGCTTCACGGGGTGGCAAAGGCAGTGAGGCCCAAGCATGCTGACTGCCATGGCGGGGGGCACAGCCTTGTGCCCTTTCTTTTGAAGCTGTATGAAGATGTGAGCTGTAGTTCAGAACTGATGCAGGAGAGGGCAGTCATGTATTAGCCTTACCTGCCCGGGGATGTAGGGCTTTTTGGGGCGAACACTCAAAGTTTTGCTGTTCCCCCCCACCAGCAGCCATGGCCTGGGCCTGCTGGATGGTTTTTGGAGCCCAGGTGACAAACAACGCACCATGGCAGGGTGCTTTTGGGACAGATGGTCCTTTGTATACTGTCACTTTTCACTCCAAATTCAGTGTTTTACTCTTCGAAAGATGTAGAAATCGGACTTGAGTTTCCCTTGAGAGTTGTTGGTACAAATGGCCGGTCCTCTGATGAAGCTGCCCTGTCCTTAGTCCCTTTGAAGCCCTCCCAGTGACTTGCAAATGATTTGCAGAATATTTCCCGAGCAATTTATTTGTCTACGTAAAAATGTTTTGCAAAGTATTTCCTGGGCAATTTATTTGAGATTATGTAACATTTTTAGTCTTGCTTTCTTCAGAGTGGAACATTTAACACTAATTTCTTTAACATTGTTCAGTGGTAACTTGACAGATCCCTGTAGCTGAGGAAAACAAGTCTTTCTGTAAGCTGTTATTTTAGGAGTTTCCAGTAGTTGGTGCATCAGGCTCAAGCGAATCGGTTCTGGATGATTTCAGTGTGCCCTGAGTTCTTTGCAATAAATGGCTTTTTGGCTTTTGTCTTATGCACCTAATCTGCATATAATTGCCAATTCATAATTTTTTCCTCTCAGTAGTGAAATGCAGAATATGCGAAACTCTGCGTGGAAGCACTTCACCATTGAATCTGTGTTCACTTTTTCAGTGCTGAAGATATAGTCGTGAAAGTGCCAGGCAGCCAACTAACAGCAGCGTATTTGGAAGAAAATGGCTTTGCAGAGCCCATCCTCGTCCCAAAGAAGGATGGCCTGGGTTTGTCTGTACCTGCACCCACCTTCTACGTCAGCGATGTTGAAAACTACGTCGGTGGGTGTCTGGCAAGCAGGTGGCATTGTAGTTTGGAGCTCAGCTGCTTTTTTAAAAAATACATGCATTATTTGTATAAAAAACTGTAAAATATATTTAAAAATATTGTCTATGTCTTGAGCTATGCTGACTTCAATATTTGTTTGTAGTGGTAGCTTGTAATTAGCAATTAATTCACTCCTGTTTCCTGTACCAACTTGACAGTGAGCCTGAGCCAGACTGCCCTGTCCTCCATAGCACTGCATTAAAAGAAACAGTCATAGTAGTACCAAGAAATAGTTTCTTCAGGCCAGGTCTTAATTGATTACTGCCATCTCACTTTGTATTGAAGGAATTACTAGACTGAGACTCCTACTCTGCAAAGGCAGTCCATTTTTTAACACTGGTATCAGTGAGAGCTATTTTCATTGCTGCTGGTCATATGGATTCATTCGGCATCCTTCTGTCTCTAACCTGAGCAGGGTATTGTACTGTATCTTCTCACAAATCATCAAGTCTTCCCACCTTGGAAGACATACCTTGGCCAGGAGCTATGGAAATGCTCTGAAGTTGCTTGTCTTGTCTCCGTGTCCTTCTTCCTTTAGCATGTGTGGTCTTGTCTCTTGTCCCCTCTTGCTCGGTCCCTCCTTTATGTCACTTTCTGTCTGATTCTCTCTCTTTCCAGTCTTCTGGCAAGGTATCATCCTTTTGGAGCCATGACTCCAGCTCCAATGTATCTGTCTGCGTTTCATGGTCCCTTTATCTCCTTACATAGTCTGCTAACTAACCCCTCTTCCTGCACTCTCCTTACCAGTCCATTGGCCTTTTCCCCATACTGGAGGGTGCTATCACCAGCCATTGCTGTTCTTGACTGTATCTAATGCTGTTGTAATAGATGAATAAAGGAGAATTCCAAGACCCCTGATTTTATTGTTTTCTCTATCCCGTTGCTTCTAGAGGAAACATTTTCTTTGCCCATCTGCTGCACTTTGCGGATTTTTTTGTATGACCTAGGTGCTCCTTATGCATCTGCTGGCTTTCTCTCAGCCTCTAGCTGAAATAATCCACCCTACCAACAGAACTGTTAGTGAAAAGCTGGAGGGAAGAACTTGGGTCCTTTAATCTGAAGCTGGCACCAGATTTGAAAGTGAACAGCACAAATATGCGCTGGTCTAACCTCCCTGGGGTTAGATCGCTTGAATGGGATTTCCCAGGCAGGGATTTATCTCACTGTTTTGTAGTTTATTACATTGGGCCTAACATGTCTTTTAGAATCAACCTAAAATAAGTAGCAGAGGGCAAAACACCACAAACAAGGCTACCAAATACATCATTACTGTTCTGGCATTTCATGAAAAAACAAATTGATTTTTCCCCCCTCCTAATGTGAAAAAAGCTATGAATGAAACGCTGAGAGAGGAAAAATATGGCCAATTAAAATTGAAAGGATGAAAGACCAGAGAGATGCTTTTCTTGCAGAAGGGATAAGAGAGTGTGCTTAGAAATGGGCACCCTTTATAAAGCTCTGACTTTCTCCATGTCTTCTCTGGTTTGCCAAGCGTAAAATTCTACTAATTTTAGTTTAATTAATTCTACTAAATACTGCCAGTATTAACACTGGATATTTGTATCCAGCAGGATCTGTCAAAGGAAATGTGTAAGTACTAGGAGATTATTCTCTGTAGTCTCATACAGAGGGGATGGATTTTTGATAGGTGTAATTTTGGGTAAAATAACAAAAAGTAATTTTTTTTGTGGCACACCTGAAATATCATGTCAAAAAATCGGAATTTTCCTGCAAAACTCCTCCTCAGGCATAGATTTCGTAGGCAAAAATTTAAAATAGACCATAAGAGAACTTACAGTTTTGGAAAATCGGTTTGGCAAGATACCCTGTCCAGTATTACACTCTTGTCTACAATCACAAGACTTCTACAGTGTGGTGGGTAGGGCTTACTCCGTGGATATACAGGTATTTGCATATAATTTTCACCAAGCAAATAAAATTCATAATGAAATTAATAGATTCAAAATAACATTATTCCTTTAAAGATAAAAACTACAGAAAAAATTATGTCAGGGGCATGAATAAAAAAAGCACCATTTTATGCATATACATTTTATGTATATACACATCTTTTATACATATGTGTATATGTGTATACATACATAAACACCAGGGAAGATACAAAGGCTAAGAAGACCAGAAAATAAAAAGCTTGAGATGTTTCTCAAAATGTTAACTGACCCCTAAGCATACAAATGGGGCAAGTCAGGCTGCCCTTCAGTCTCTCTTTTTCATTGAATTAATTTGTAGGACCAGAGAGGAGTGTTGATGTCACTGATGTCACCAAGCAGAAAGACTGCAAGATGAAGCTCAAGGAATTTGTGGATTACTACTACAGCACAAACAGGAAAAGGGTCCTCAATGTGACCAACCTGGAGTTCTCGGACACAAGGTAAGAGTCCAGCCTGCTGCACTGCGCAGGATCTGGGATACGTGGTGGGGTTCAGCTGGGGGAGTTTGAACAGCCTCTCCCTTCTCCGGTGGTTCCCTCTTTAGGAAGTGCTGTTTAACCTTGGGATAGCGGCTTCTTGTTGCTCTGACTCTCCACTACATCGTCCATATACAGCCAGTTCAGGCAAAGCATGGAAATGAAAGTGCTATTTGCTGTATGAGGAGAATGGTACATAACGGACTAAATGGGCCAGCTTTTGTCATGGTAATTCATGCCTGCATATCATCAGCATTCATGTGCCATCAGCATTCACAGATCAAAACAGAACATTTGGGTACCTTTCAGTTTTATTTTAACTTCAAGTAGTATAGGTATAGTTAATTCATTGCAGCTCTATACTAGAACATAACTTGATGCTCCAGGAGCACATTCTGTGCCTTGTCCTGGTAGTGAATAATAACATAGTATGTTCCTAGCATGATCTTAGGTATTTAGATGCAACTTGATAAATACCAGTAAGACCAACGAAAGGAGGACAGAGATGACCACAGAGGTATAACACTGTATGTACGGAAATCTTCCATTTAAAGTAGTGGAGAGTGAGTAAATAGATGAGGTGTAGCTTTAGGTATAGCATAACATGTCGCTGGATGGCCTTGAATGAGAGTAAGTTTGAAATTAGCATTGTTTTGTAATCCTATACCATGTGTTACAGTTTTAGTTTCAGTGCTTTTGTTAGTTAACCTGTAATCTGTATGACAGCATTTCAGAACCAGAGTGGTGCTGACTTTTCAATGGAAAGTTGGGGGATGTGATGGTACAGATCAGCTCTGAACTTGAGGCTGAGGTGCTTTAGTGATGCAGTGAGGCAGAGGTAATAGTGCTGGCTATGTGAATATCACCAATCCTCAGTGACAGGAAGCCTACTATTCTCCTCATGTTTTATATTCTATGTTTTATGTACAGGAAAATTAGCTGATGTAAATGCCTAAAAGTTCAAGTTATTGCTTTGTGCTTTATATAGCTGTATGCATCACCTGAGCTGTGCTTTTTTTTCCAGAAGTAGGCAGATGCTGCTATAGTGTATTGAACTTCATGCAACTGTGCAGATCATTTTTACAGTTCTTGTAGTCCTTCTGGGTAGCTAGTACCCCTAGAACAGAAGTGTCAGAGAATGAAAAGGTTCCTTTATATACAAATGCTACACAGAAGATGATGAGTGTCATCATAAAAATAAAGAATGGTTGTTTTGGGGAGCATTCCATTTTAGCAAGAAGACTTAAAGGAGCTTTAAAAAAAAGGCTGATGAATAATTACAAGCTCATTTTTTTAAAGCCATTACCTTTAGCTCTGTAGTTAGTGTTTAGTAGTGCACACCCATTTCTGCAGAAAGCATCTCTAGTAATTACAGGCTTCAGAGATTACCAGTATCTTCAGCTGAGATTTTTTTAGCTTTCTGTCATTATCCCAGAATAACAGGAGGTCTTTTGTTCTGAAGGACTGCTGGAGCTGTCACTCATACACTGCTAATTTAGACATTAACTAGCAAATATTTTATTTCTTAACATAGACAGTGACACTTTAATTGAATGCACTGCTCCATCTTTCCCTGCCTTTTAAATGGAGCTATTGTTATCAGTGTTTGACAGTGAGCATAAATGACATGTGGGAGCATTTAATTTTAGTTTGAAGTGCAGATACTCTTACTGACATGATATTTTAGGGCGTCCAACAGTGAACCTCCACCCCTGCAAATACTAGTCCAAATTTTGGACTACTTAAATATAAAATTTAGCACATTCTGGGATGAAACACTTCTAAGACCTGTTTATCATGCCACTGCATCATCTTAGCTGTGATTTATAATATATATTATATATTTAATATAAACATAATATATAAATTATATAAACAAATATATACAATATAAAAATAGGTTCAATATAAGTATATTCATCTGTAGAAAATAAATAAATTTTATGTGTTATAACTTAAATACATTCACATTATGTACCCAAATTAGACTTTTTCCTTCTTTTGAGCTTTTAATGTAACTTAGTTTAAATAAAAATATCACTGTGATTTTCAGCATCAGATCAAGACTTATTTAGTACTTAAGTATTAATGTTATTGTTGTTAGGATTTTTAATATTGAGCTTAACTTGCAAATTTTTAAGATTTACCAGGCCATTTATGTAAGAGTGCATACATTTCACTTTCTCTTCTGAAGGGGGCTGGAAAAGTGACTGTGGTAACAGTGCTACTGATAACTGAGCCTGCATACCAAGAGGCAGGGGCTGGAGAAATACAAACACCATATACTTTATCATAAATACTGCTACTGAAAAAGGTCAAAAGATAGTTTCTAAGTCATCATACTAAAAAAGTCTTAAAAATCTGTCTGTAAACAGTTTTCACAAATTTTCTGAATGAAGAGCAGTTCCACTGACACATAAGGAGCTGCTTCAGATTGCCATGCAAGTATTAGAGTCACACTCAGCTTTTTGTTGTGTCAGGGTCCTCATGCTCTTTTTTAAGAAGATGCATGTTTGTTTTCAATTCTCTCTGTAAAGGATGTCCAGTTTTGTAGAGCCTCCAGATATAGTTAAGAAGTTGTCCTGGGTGGAAAACTATTGGCCTGATGATGCTCTTCTGGCTAAACCAAAAGTTACCAAGTACTGCCTGATCTGTGTGAAGGACAGCTACACAGATTTCCACATAGATTCGGGAGGAGCTTCTGCATGGTACCATGTGCTGAAGGTGAGGGGTCATGTTTTTGCGGTGTATCTAGTAACAAACTAAATTTTATATGCAAAGGCAATCCTAAAATTCTCTCAAAAATTCAGGTCTCGGATTTTTTTCTCCATGGTCCTGTTGTACCTGTAATACACAGAGCCTTAACTGCTGTAAATAGGTACGCTCTCAGCGGTGCCAGGGTCTACTGAGCAAGGAAGCCACTTGGAGTATGGAAGTTGTCTGTGTGTTTTCACTGTATTAGGATATTAATATTTGTTTAGTGCCTTCTGCACATATGTCACCTAAGGCCTGGAAGATATTAATGTCCTGCTTTTACAGGGTAGTGGAACCTGGCACTGTAAACTCTTTGCATCATCAGTCCCACAAATCTGAGCACATGTGGTCAGCTAGTGATTTAATTATTTTAGCCATTCTGTACAAAGCTGACTAGTAAATCTTATTTAAATAGTGTTAAAATACATAATGTTATGTATATATTTAGATAAATACTTGTCTGTGTGTGTGTATCTGTGCCATTGCAGCGTTGTTTGGTTTGGCTGCTTGTTCCTAATTTTATATTTTCTAATTCAGGGAGAAAAGATATTTTATCTCATCAAACCAGCCTCTGCAAATATTTCTCTTTATGAACGCTGGCAATCAGCAGCAAACCACAGTGAGATGTTTTTTGCAGACCAAGTAGATAAATGTTACAAATGCACAGTTAAACAAGGACAGACACTCTTCATTCCATCAGGTGAGCAGGCTGTTGCAGGTGAGGTTTCCTGCTTATTTTAGAGCTGCTGCTGAAATAGCACATCCAAAATGCTAGAGGGATGTGATTTGACGACTTTCTTTGACAAAGTATGAAGTCTAATTCTCAGTAGAAGTATAATTTCATATGCTTGCCAAAAAAAATATCAGAACTTTTACTGCTTCCTATCAATATTTTAGCAGCCTTTTAAAAATGCAACTAGTAGGTAGAGTGTTCCACTCTTGGTCTACCTGGGTTGCAGCAACTCATGAGTTCTCTCTATATATCCAACTACGACATTTGTGCTTTTTGTCATCTAACAGAGAATTTGCATTGAATTAACTTTCTGATCGTGACTCCCCACAAAATCCTTTACACGGTCATTGATTCCCTGTGACACTATGGGACTATAGGTGCCTTCACGAGTGTGGGTGTGCATTTATGGTTTCACATGAGGCTGAAGACATGGGTGTTACAGATTTTTATGGGTTACTTGATAAACTCGGGCTTTTATTGCAAGTTAGGGATGGCAGATTTGTATTTCTCAGTTCCTGGGAGGATCGTCATACAGATAGGTAGTTGATCAGAAGATAGTGCAGAGTTTTAAGTGAACTCAATTCTACTCCTGCCCCGGTCCCTCACCTTCCTCTCACCATTAACAATTATTTCCTCATTTGCACTGCTGTTTCCAGCACTCCCTGTTACCTGTTGAAACTGTAATCAATTTGGGACAGGGGTTTTCTTTCCCTCTATGTACTTTTAAACAATGCATTGCCCACTCCATCTGTAATCTGAGTTGAGTCTTCCAGGTAGTGTGAGTAAGTAACAGCACAGGTACTTGTGTTTTGGAGGCAGCATCCAGTGCACCGTTTTTCTGGGTATGAGTATATTCTTGCATAGAATATTTACACACTTGAATTTTACTTTGACTGTAAAAAGTGAAAAGTAGGTATTTCTTTCATGACCATATGTGAAGCAGATGGTGGAATAAACACTGAGCAATTTATAGAGATTCACTAATTTGAGTACATTTTTGTATAAAAATACATGTTTGGAAAACACCTGTTCCTGACACTACAATAAAGTCAGTGTCAGGAGCTGTCACAGCTTTTCATGGTGATGTGAAAGCAGCTACTGTTATGTAGCTGTTGCTGCTTTTCACAGTAACAAGAAAGTAATGTCAGTGTGAGCAGTATGTCTCCTTTCACTGTCTGCCACTGTTGATGGCAGTCCTGGGACTGGGAGCCAAAGGTGTGTAGCACCTTCCTGTGCTGGACCTTTATCATGTAAAACAAACAAGGGTCCAGATGCAACTTTGTTGAAAAGTATGTGGTTCTAGTGCTGACTTGGACTGAAAAGCTGTATTGGTAACCTAGGAAGCAAGTTGCTAAGTGAAGTGTAAATATCATGTTGTAAATAAAATCTTTGTTACTGTCATTTCAATTTTTATCATCAGGACTCTTCTCTTTCTCTTTTAGGTTGGATATATGCAACTCTAACACCTGTAGACTGCCTGGCCTTTGCAGGACATTTTCTACATAGTCTAAGTGTTGAAATGCAGATGAGGTAATCTGTCTTTAAAATCTAAAGTTAGGTAGAGGCTCAGTTTTTAATAACTTGGCCATCCTCTCTCGTATTAATTAGCCTACATTTGCAGTAATGATGTAACTCTATTGGGCGATTTTGGAAAGTGAATCGACGTTTGTTCCCTTCGACTGTGTTCTCCCATGCTGAGTTATTCTAAGCTGTCTTTATACCTATTGCGCAGCACATGGGAAGATATGTGAGGTGCTTGGACTGATGTGGCCAAGTCCTGAAGGAAGAACTGTTAAAAACTGTCAGGAGTTTTACCCTAGAACATGCCGTTCGCCTTCTGGATAAGCCCCCACCTGCTCAGCTGGGCTCTTTGCCCAGTGTAAGACAATAGAAGTAGTTCTTTACTGACGCTGGACAAATAATGCAATAAAACTTACATCTGTATCGCACAGTTTCTTACTACTGTTATTTTTGTTCTGCTTTTGGTCTGATGCCAGAATATGTGGTAGCAGCACAAAGAAATGAAGCACTGCAGAATGAACCTCAGGCATTTATGAACAGTGCTTGTCACTGTGCGACACACTTGTGACCTGCTATGCTTTAAGTTCATGTGGCTTTGTATTACAGGGCATATGAAGTAGAAAGACGATTGAAAATTGTCAGTCTGACCCAGTTTCCAAACTTCGAAACTGCATGTTGGTATATGGGAAAGCATCTACTAGAGACATTCAAAGGTAAAGCTGCATTTCTTTGCCTGCCTTAATTGCTTAGCTTTGGGGGTTGATGTGCCACATATAAGATAGACAGATGGCCAGAATCAGTCTTGTTAGTATTTGAAAACTACTTACCAGCAGAACATGCTGGTCTGGTCCAGCTCTCCCCTTAATATCCTGCCATGTCGCTGTAGGAAGGACCTTAGCTGTCCCTCTTACCTATGCCTAAGGGAAAGTTTCATCTACTTTATAAAATGTATTTAAGTTGCCTCAGAGGCAAAGAATGTTGTAACATTTTTTTAGTTTTTAGTTGCCTGTCAAGAATGGATTGATTTCCTGTTTTAACCTAATGGACTACATGCTCTGTCAGCCTGAGACAAAGTAGCACTTCCTTCTCCCATCATTCTGCTGATCCCAGTTGAAGTACATGGGCAGGTCACATATATACAGGGCCACAGGAACATCAGATGTGGCCAGCAGGAGCACTGAGAATTAAAGCAAAGGTTTCTGTGAAATGCAAAATCTTCCAAATCAGATTCCTTCAGAGTTGATCCAAACATCCACGTGCATGCGTTCTTTACAGATTAGGGCTTGCTTAGCTCTTTGCCTCTATTTCTCTTTCTACAGAATGCATCTACAGATATCCACCAGATCCTTTTATAACAAGAAAAATGTGTAATAAGCAAGGTGACAGGTCCCTCTGAGTGTCATCTGGAAGGGGTCACCTTGTGACCAACTCAACAAAAACTGTAATGAGGGGAAAAGTTTAGGCAAGCTTGTACTCATGCAGAAGTGAAATGCTTTGCCCAGTATAACCTTTGTTTCCACTATTGGTACTTGCTTTTTCAGTCAGAATGAAAGAACCACTGATCGTGCCTTTTTATTCCCACAGCCTAGGATGTACGAACATGGAAGCTAGCTTGAGTATGGGACCAGAAAAGGAACGAGAAGGATTGCCAGTGTAGATATAACTTACAGGAGTACAGTGTAGGAAGGCTGAGTTGGATTTATGACACAGTAAATATACTCCGTATTATCATGAAGTTATAATAGGGATTCATTTGTGGTGACCAACTTTCAAAGAGTTAACTTGTACAGTTAAACTTTTTCAAAGTAAAGACTTTATGTAAAACAACTTTAGCTATCACCGTTTGAATGGCTTGTTTTTTTCCTCTACTTAGGTTTGCATAAATCTGGGCAACAACCTCCTGCTCATTTACTCCAAGGAGCAAAAATTCTCAATGGTGCTTTCAGGTCATGGACTAAAAAACAGGTAGGAGAAGAAGCCTGTTTTAATACTGTGTGTTTGTCAGGTTTGCCAGTCACTGGAACAAAAAGCAAATGCTAGAACAAATATATCGCTATAGCAAAACAGCTAATTCTAAAATCTTAAAGAGAAGGGACTGGGAGAACATGGAAGGAGGGCAATAGCTCGGATTTCATAGTGCCATGAGGAGTCAGCAGAAAAAAAGGTACCACCAGAGTTTTAAAAAAGTCAGTTCTGCACACAGCCAAAAGGATACTGAATGAATGTTCTCCCTGACAGCGTTTCGATGTGCCAAATCAATTAAGCAGAGGTTGTGTATGCAAGTGAGGCTTAGAACAATGTGTCCATTTTTGTGTGCACAAGGTGCCCAGTTCCTGCAAATCAACACATTAATTGAGCCAGGAAATACATATTGGTTGGAGAGAAGGCTTAAAGGGATTTGTAGCCTGAATTTCCTGCTGCAGTCATTTCAGAAGTGTTATTCTTGCATGTGGGCTCCTAAAGTTTTGGGGAATTAGCTGCAGGAGAGCGGCCATTCAATCATAAAACATGAACAGGGGAACTAGCAACTTTAGGGTTTTCAGACATTTAAGAAGAGATGAGCAGCTGAGTACACAATGTTGCATACTCAGTTAGGTCAGTTACGTGGCTGTCCCAGATTTAAATGTAGTCAGGGACTTGGCTGCTCCTCACTGCAAAAAGACAGTGCTTGAGCCTGAATTCAGAATTGCTCCTTGGTTTCCTGTAGGACTGACTAGTGTGGAAGCTCTCTTCTCCATGTCACTCTGCTTATTTTTTCCACTTGCCATGCACATGAGAAGTAGTGAGTCAAAGGAAGTCAGACTGTGTTGGCATTTACATAAAGTTGAACTTTGAATATTGTAACATGACATGTGAATGCAAATATTGTTAGTCCTGTCAGGGAGCTACCAGACCACCCTGCTGACAAGGTATATATATGCCTATTATACTCACTGAAGACACCAGCCTAAGACAATCTCTCCTTGTAGATGTAGAAAAGGAATTTCTCACAGAATCTTATATAAGGGGGTGAGCAAAGTGATGTTACAGTTGTGAAAATGCAATAATATCTGGAAAAGGCTATTGACACTGTTATTCTCTCAGGACAACTATTTACAATAATATCTAGAAGGGGAAGAATATAGTTTTACCTCATTTGGACTACTGATGCAGTCAGTATTGATTTCAGTATAGAAAAAATATGAATGTGTCACTTAATGAGTTTTTTTTATATTTTTGCAAAAAACATGTACAAAAACAGTAGTCTGGCTTTGTTGTGTTTTAGGCTTTAGCAGAGCATGAAGATGAACTACCAGAAAACTTCAAACCAGCACAACTTATCAAGGACCTTGCCAAAGAAATAAGATTAAGTGAGGTTTGTGCTCTTTTCATAATATTATCTATATTTGGGTCTTTTAATAGTCTAAGCTATAAAATGGATGAATTGAAATAAATGAATCTTATTTTCCCCCCCTCTTTATTAAAAAAATTCATGTGAGGTTTTGCAGTAGGGCGTCTGCTCAGGACTCCTCTCTGTGGCTGACTTGTCACATGTTCTGGGCTCTTGTTTGCTTTCTCCTCAGCTTTATACTGTGTCTGCTCACCTGAAATCCTTCTCCCTCCACCTTCTATCTGGACTGGCCACATTCCCCCATCCTTTTTTTTCTCTTTCACTTTAGCTACTCCCTACCTAAAAATATGGTAGAACTCAAAGAACACTGTTGCCATCCCTGTGGTCTTGCTCCCTATGTAGTATCTCCTTTTCCTTATGTTCATTAGTCTTGTCTATGACTTTGTCTGAGCTTGGGACTATTATTCTGTGCATTGTTCACATAGGAGGCCTTGCTCTTGGCTGGCTTCTAGGCAGATTTACTACAGCAAATGCGATAATAATTATAACATCACCACC
>JANZLQ010000037.1:775815-798168 GCA_026212715.1 Elanus axillaris
ATCACCACCCCCCCCCAAAAAAAACCCAACAAACCACCCCCCAAAAAAACAAAAAAAGGAGATTGCATGGAGGTATCATCCATTTAGTCTGGTATCATATTCCACTTAGTGCAGATGTATGACAGTGCAAGGTGACAATAGCTAGTTCAGTTGTTTTAAGAAGACACTGTGTTACATTCCATCCCCTTTCTAACTATATCCAAAGACCTCAAGATTGAAATCTGTCTTGTCCTTTTATCCTCTTTGATGTAGTATATAATTTTCTGATTGTCAGAATGACAAGTTAAGCAGAAAATAATTTCTTTTTAATTAGTCAGACAGTGTTAATTTTAATTTGGCAGCTATTATACTGTTTATTTTTCCTGAGGACATGAAACATGATTCTGCTACATTTATCACATCCGCATTAAATGGAAATGGTTTGTGCTCAAGCTGATTAGCATTTTAAACAAAAGATCATTCATTTTATACATTTGTTTGTATGGGCAGTCCATGTAACAGTCCTACCTGATGATAAAACTTGGTAAGAGTTACATTCCTTACGAAGCCACTGGAATTTCTCCGGGCCAAACTTGTGCTGGAGCAATGTGGGGGCAGGAATTAGTGGTGAGCAGAGCATTATTATGGCATGTGGTGTGGTCTTCATTTCCTGGCCAGCCTGATCTGTGAATGCAGTTACCCCTTTATTGAAGGGGGGATCTTTGGGGTTTGTTTCCCCAAGGAAGGGAGGGTGCAGGTGAATATCTAACATGAGACACATGGGTTTGAATGCCTTCCCATTTTGTGCTAAACTACAGAATGCTTCGAAAGCCAGCAAAGCAGATACGAGTGCCAACACAAATGCTGAGGAGATCTGTCCTGTGGAGAAGGAGGAGGCACCATCACCTGTCCAAGTGACACCTCCACCCCCACCTGTAGAAAAGCTCCCTAAAAAAAAGACTCCCAAAACAGTGAAAATCCCCAAACAACTCAAGCCATCCAAACCCCCCAAACCTCCCAAGCCACCCAAACCCCCTAAGCCTCCCAAAACACCAAAAGTTAAGGGAGAAGGAAAAAAGAAAGGAAAGAAGGCAAAAGAAAGTCCACCGCCAGCCATCCCGAATCTTGACTTGCTGGAGGCACATACAAAGGAGGCTTTGACAAAGATTGAGACGCCAAAGAAGGGGAAGGTGGGTCATATTTTAACCTCTCCCTGTACTCTCAGCATAATAGGGATAAAATCACCCTTAGGTCTCAGGAAAAAAACAGTGTAAGCAATACAGTGTGAAACCCTATCTCCACTGAAGTAAGTGAAAGTTTTGTAACTGCTAGCTTACCATCCTTTTTTTACCTGAGTGTTCGATTTTATTTGACTGTTTGCTTGGTTATCCATTTGATATGGAGCCTCCAAGAAACCTATTGATTTTTGCTGAGTCTGGCAAACTGCTGCCAGTTGTCTACCCAAACTGAGATGAAAATTAAAAGACATTTTTAATGGCTTCTTTTTGCCCCTAGAACTATTAAATTCTTATTTCAAGTGTTACTAGTACTCATGTGCATTTCTGTAATCAGTTATCAAAGATGAAGCAACTCGTTTCTAAAGCATCTTATTTACATGAGATTTTGCTCTAGAATGAGTGAGTGAAGATAAAACAATAGTTTGCTTCCATTTTTGCCCATGTAGGACAAGTTTCATTTTTATGTCCTTTAATTCGATGTGAATTTTGCTGCTGACTTCAGTAGGGGCCAGGATTTCACTGAGGCACTGACAGAGTGATGTATTTTACGCTGTTTGTTAAGAAGTATCCATAAGTCTTTTTCTTCTAAAATGCTTCTGAATTTCCTAGTAGTTTGTATGCAGTTTGCAAAACCTGTCCGTGGAGCAATAGGCAGGGAGATTAGCATGTTCTTAGAGTCCTCTTGTATGTTGGTATATCAAGGAGAAATGCAGCTAGTCTTCTGCATTCTCTGAAGCAGCAGTATTTCATTGAATCTCATATTTGGGCTCAAAAAGAATCAATCAGAAGAGGAGTTTTCAAAAATATATCATGTTATATTCCAGATAAAAAATGTGTTTCTGTAATATGCCAGCACTCCATCCTCATTAAGAGTACATGCTGACTTTTTCCCCAGGCTGCAAAGAATGTTTTAAGTGTTCCCAATAAGGAAACTGCTAGTAAGCAGAATGAGGTGGAGAAATTTGAAGTTCGAGAGCAAAATAAAAGCAAAACAGAAGCCAAATGGAAATATAAGGTAATGTCCCCTGTTAAATTCTGCTGCTGATTCTGCCACATAGTGATAAGTCAAGGGTGGAGAAATGTTCATAGTTCTACCTAAGCAGAGAGTATGAGGCACCAATTTTCAGTTCCCAAAGAAAAATTTTGAGCAGAAAATGATCAAGTAATCACTGATAAAGGAGGGGGGGGCAGATTCTTCAAAAGAATATGCTGAATTGTCCATCTTCATCCTTAGTGAAGCAAGTGGGAATACTGTTAATAGCGAGATTTTTCAGTGCTGATCTCTTTTGTAATTCTTACTTTAACATAGTTGTACTACTTTAAGTCTGGAGTAGTTCCAGAGAAATCAGTAACTAATGATGGCATAAAAGTAGAGTTAATGAAATCTGAATTATGCTACATAAATTAAAAGCTTGCCTTCCTGGAGGGCTAATGTAGGGTGAGTAAAATTCATTCATAGAATAATACATTTTTTCTCCAGGTACCATTTAAAACAAGGTGACACTAGGCTTTCTCACAGAAATAGCTGTCTGCATTTTGCCTGCGTTGTGAACGTCTAATGACAAAGGTGAACAAATTCCCCAAAACAAAACCAAAGTACCTGCTTTTTTGCTATGGGGAAACTACTACTAAATCATGAATCATTAACATTAGAGAGATCTAATTTTTTTGTGTTACAAAAAGTCATGGTTAATGTGCTTAGACAATATGTACAATTAATTCTGCAGCCAGTACAGCTTAGGAAAGTATTAAGGTGATGCTTAAAAAATAATCAAAGGCTTCTGTTGCACTGGATGACTTTGATATTAAATTATTAAATTCATAATTCAAGCTCTTCTGAAGGTGTGAAGGAGGCAAGTGGAGCCTAGGAATAAAATGCAGTCATGTTTGCGAGGTTACAGACACTGCTAGATTCTCTCCTTAGCCACACAGACATGATGCTGATGAGCAGTGTGCTTAGCCTGTGCTCTGATTCAAAAAATCCATGTTTAGCATTTTACCCCAGTCCATACTAATTTAAGAGACCAGTATTTAAATTTGGCATCATATTTGTGGCAGGCACTGCTTAAACTGCTGCTGAAGTGCTTCTTGAATGGGGATAAGTCCCTGGCTAAAACCCATGTTAGTCTATGGAAGAGTATAATCCTCTATTACTTACCACATTGGAGGGAACATACTTTTCTCTGCATATGGATCAATGAATTCTTTGAGGTTACCTAGTAATCTGAAATATCAACAACTCATTTAACTTATTTTATTGTTTTGGGTCTTTCACCTTTCAGAACAGTAAACCTGATTCACTTCTAAAAATGGAAGAGGAACACAAATCAGAAAAGACACCTTTATCAGGAAATAAGGACAACAAATTCACGTTCTCTTTCTCTAATAAGAAGTTGCTTGGGTAAGTAAAAAAATATGACAATACATTAGCAACTAAAAAAAGTAGATTAAAGTAATTTTTTTTTTTTATATAAGAAGGTGAAAATCTGCCTTTCTGGTCAATGTAGAATATACACATATGCAAAAAGTTCTTTGCTGTAGAACTTGATTTTACCTAGAACCCAGCTTAATTTGCCATAACAGCAACGACCTATTTTTGAGGCTAGTACTTTGCTTGAGAATAGTGACTTCAGTATTCAGGCAGTGTCTCATGTTTTGGCACTTCAGGTTCTTACTAATTGACTATTTTTGTCACTGTTTTAGGTGGATTTGGGGCAGATCCTATTCAGGGTACATTTTTAAGAAACTGTTAAATGAATTCTGCATACCAGAATTCCATGCTATGTGTGCATTATGCATATCATGATACACTTTGAGACAGCTTTAAATAACACAATGCTTATTTGATGCCAGCCAAGGCTACTCTAGCCAGCATCATATTTTGAGATACAAATTATAGGTTCAGGAATGTGTTTGTAAAATTATTTGAATTGCTGTGGAACCTCTAAAAGTATTCAAGTTGACTGAGATTTCTGCATAGAGATACTCGTTGTCTTCTCTGTCAATTCACAAAATGCTTTCCAGTCCAAGTGTTGTTACTGATTTGTAATTTTTTTTTTCAGTTCAAAGGGAGTCAAAACCCAGCTGAATACTAGTGTGTTTGGATCACTGCAGAATTTTAAAGAAGACAAAGCAAAACCTGTACGAGATGAATATGAATATGTGTCAGATGATGGTGAACTAAAAATTGATGAGTTTCCAATCAGAAGGAAGAAAAACACTACAAAAAGAGAACTGCCCTGTAAGAATATTTCTTATTTTGTCTGTAACTGCACAACAAAGTCTTAGGTGTTGATTGTCCAAAACTAGTCTTTAAAATCTATGTTATTTATAATAGAGGTAGCCATGTCTTAACTGTCAGTCCAATATAAGTGGATTATAAGTGCTGGTTTTTGAAGGGAAAAGAACCATGACTTTGTTTTTCTTTTTTTTTTTTTAATTCAGTTTTATCAGAGAAAAAAGATACTCTGCAGCACACTCCTGTTAAGAAGCCAAAGGTGGAGTCAGTATCATACAAGGTATGGTTATTATTGTACCTATCACAAGCAAGCACCCATTATGTGTCTCTAACAGTATGTGGGGCAGTACTGTAATGGCAGCAGCAAAGCCTTCTCACAGGCTGTTGTCACATCCTCTCCTTCATTCTGCAGTTACAGTCTGCCCAGAATAGGTGGCATTCAGACATTGCCAGGACTAAGCATAAACACTGTGGCTTGAACTGCTTGTACATGATCAGGCCTGATGGGAAGCGTGTGTGGGGACCATGACAGTTGTAACACAACACAAGAACAGGAGCAAGCCATAAGAAGGAACGGGAAGGGTCAGAAGGAGTTTTCTGTCATACCTGGCTTGATGTTACATTGCTGACAGGCACAGGGGTCTGTCCCTGTGTCTGTCGTCCTGTCTCCATGTGCTTTGAACACTGGTCATTAAATTTCCATGTTCATGTTTGACAGATGAAACTCGGAGTAATGCTGCTACAATTGAACTCATGTCATTTGGTGTTTCACATTACTAGAAGCCTATAACACCTATTATGTTACAAAGGTTTTGTCTGCTATCACAGCAGAGTCTGCCTCTGCCCTTACGGGCTTAACGTCTAGAATGCCCTTGACTCAGCATGATACTTTAGCATGTCCCTAACTTGAGGCAGTGTCAGTGTGCCTGTTGGTAGCTTACTTTCAGGAAGCTGAAGAGCACAGGCGTAAGTTTGCTCTGTGTTAGCATTGAAGCTCAATGCTGGAAATTAAATGACATTAAAATTAAATGTTTTGCCCAACTGTAGTTAATACAGATTCATATTATATTATCTGAGTAAGTCAGAAAAAGCAAAATAGCTTGTTAACACAGATCTGTAGGTAACTGAAATGTTTGGCCCTAAGAGCTAAGGAATCCTTTTCATCTTGTTTTGGCTCAGGGATATTCAAGAGCAAGTGCAGACCTCCTTGTCTGAGTCAGGTGCACAGAGAACAGGGAAAAACAGGCTGGTATCTCACTATGCAGAAGCATAAGGAGTGAGGCCAGTTCCTGGAGAGAACAGTGATTGGCAGTCTAAGCAATAAGGGCTGGGACTTTAGGGGTCTGAAAGCAGGATAGTAATGGGGGAGAAAAGTTGTTCTATTACACTCTTGACTACAGTGCATAGAGATACCAGCCCCAGAAAGAGTTAGATGCAGGTAGCTTCCTTCAGTAGCCTCAAATGCCATTGTTTATATGTGCCTTTCCCATTCCTTTGTCAAATCTTCCTGTTCTTTTGCAGTACGGATGGCAGAAGTGGGTCTGTCCCTGTGTCTGAATTGGCTATGTTAATAGTCTTGCAAGATACAGACCCATGCCCTGATGCATATCTGGGCTGACAGAGATATGGCCACACATTCACTTCTTTTGCTACATGGCTCATAGCCTCAAGAACAGGAAAACAGGCTGAGAAGGAAACACAGCACCTGGAAACACCACCAATACAGTGGTTTGATCCCATGCACAGTATCGGATCTCAAAGCTGGTTCTCCAGGGTTGGAAGGGCAAAGAAAAATCTATCATGCCTACAGGCCACAAGGAGACTGATTTTTACTCTGTACCTGGTTTTGTTTGTTTTTTTTTTTTTAATGAAAGCAAATTACAAATGCTAGTCCTATGTCTTTGGAGGAGCAGCAGGCTGCAGAAGTTATTGTGCTGTTCTTGTTGACTAATTCAGTGAGTTTCCACTTTTTTGAACCTTTTCCTTGTTTTTGCAGAGCGATGACTCGTCAGATGAAGATTTGCTTCACATTGACACAGAGGCAAAGCCAGGGCGCAATTCCAAAGTAAAGAAAGAGAGTGGAAGTTCAGCAGGAATTCTTGATCTTTTGCAGGCAAGCAAGGAAGTTGGTGGTTTAGAGTATAACACCAACAGGTATGCACCAAGGGATGTTTTTTCCTCTTACCCATAAACAAAATTTGCTCTCTTGTGATTTTGTGCGTGTATGTGAGAGAGAGAATGAATTTTGCAGCTCAGTAACTGCTTTTTCTCCAGTGTCCAAATTCTTCCTTTATCCTGTAATCTGGAGGGAGAGGTGGGAAAGTGTGTGGGAAAGGTTTTGGTGGTAGAATTTAAACAAATAGAGGCATTTCACATCTGTAAATGCTGAACATCCATTTTAGAAATAATACTATAATAGATGAATCATTCAGAAGGAAGAGACAGCTCAGTGAATGCAGTTTTTGAGGGCATGAATAATGTTTTTTAATGCAGTAATAATGTAATAAAGTAATCTAAATGACCAGCATTCCTTCCATAAGACATTGTAAGGTGCCATGTAGTTCCCCAAATGTCGAATGTTTGAAAGAAGAAAATAGGAAACTGTTTACCCTCCCTCACATCCCAGTCATCATTCTTTTCCCCACCAAAGCACATGGCTTGGAAAAAACCACTCTTTTGTGGGTACTTGTATACCTAAAATGGAAGTGCTTGCCTGGGCTTGGTTGTGTTTCAAATGGGACCACTGCAGGTGGATGTTGAAGTTGACACTGGATGTTTTGGAATACAATTATTAAGGCACAGCACTAGATCTTTTAGTAATCCAAACAGTGAGCAGTGAAAAGAAATGCAAAATGGGAAAATATGGTTCCTAGGCTCAAATTCTGCAGTTCAGGACTGTCTGGAACAAGGGTTTTGTTTGGGCCCATCTCAAAACAAATGTATGGGTTCACTACCTCCGCTCTTCACAGGCCAAATCTGATCTTGAACTACTGATAGAGAATTAGGTAATAGATGCATGTATGTTGTTTTGAAAGAAGATGGTGGGACTCTTCACATATGGAAGTGTCTTGCTTAACTCAAACCTTAGGAACAAATCCCTGGGAAGGGGTTTTAGGAGTGTCAGCTGAGTTTATGGCTTCCATGCACAGAATGGCACTGTAGACATGAACTGCTGCATCTTATGCCCTGTGCTTCCTAGTAGTCTGCTGATTAAGTAGATCTTTGCTGCTGCAGTCTTATCCAAATGATTTGTCCCCCGTCTGCAGAAAACCAGAGGTATTCACCTAAGCACTTTCAACTGCTCCACAAGGACTACAGCCTTGGTACTTTTGGAAGCTGTGGGCTGTTGGTAAATGGCTGGCACAAGTTTCTAGCCTCTAAATATGCCTGTTGTGCAAACAAAGGAATTATCCTCTGAAAGGTGAGAATGACAGGCTAGATGTTGATGTGGGAAATGATCTGCAACATGCAGTAAGGCTATTCTTGTTTGGCATTTTAATAAGCCAGTTACCATCTCCACTCTACCTTCATTTGAAAACCACCTTCACCAGGCAGGCAGGACATGTTGGTTCTCCAGGCTGGCTGCTTGAAGCAGCATTTATCCTACTCATGATTCATATAGCAGATGTTGCATGGAAGCAAGAGGTGTGTTGCACCATTTTATATGTGCAAAGCAGCAAAACCAATCTTGAGTAGTAAAGCCAGATACCACATTCAGTGGTTGCTGGGATGCCCCAACAGCATCTTTTTTCCTCCCTGCCTTCTCTAGGTCTGCCTTGGTTATACAAAGCCACAGAACCTGTGGAGAAGAGATAAATAGCTGTAGAAGTGATCTGAGAGTTGAGAACAGACTGGACAAAGAGAGACTGGTGCTGTCTTTCTCACCCATGCTGTGCCCTTGCTGGGTGTTGGGTGTGCATGACCCAGGAAAAGGGCAGCTTGCAAATTTGAAAGGATCTGTTAAAATGGAATGAGAAGGTCCCCTCAGAGAGGAAGATATTATCTAAACCTGGGAAAGATTGGAAGTTAAAAGCCATAACTGAGAACTCCAAAAGATATGCCTCGTGGTCAAAGGGGAACATATGGAATAAGTTACCAAGGGAAAACATAGAAGCAAATTTTAAAAGCAGTTTAAAAAAAAAGGTAGGTTTTTGATGTTAAGAGAGAAGATGGAATTTTTTAAGGTTGCAGTGTGGTGAGCTGAACCAGAAACATTTTCTGGTTCAGCCTTTTCAATTTATTAGGCAGTTGTCTCTTTCACAGCTTAGATGGTTGCAAGAGATTAAAGCATATTATATAGACTGTTGTGAAGTACCAAGCAGCTCTGTGAGAGACAGTTCTGCCTTTGTGCATCAACATTTAGAGTTTATTACTTGTTGCAGCACAGTGACAGGGATCCTCATCTCTGTGTTGAACTGAGGTGTGCATGCAGAGTCTCCTGTAAGAGTTCTCTTTTCATTCCTAATGGGGGTGAAAAAAGCCAATGATCTTAAAGTCAGGTAACAGTCACTACATATCCTTAGAAGGCTTATCTTGACAAGGCTGCTATTTCTAGGGAAGAGATACAATCTCAGTTTAGTCCTGGTTTTCCTCCATTACTGCCTTCCCCCTAACAAGGAGTGGTTAGTCAAAACAGCCAACCACCTCCTATGATTGCAGAGGATATGGGGAGAGGTACGCATGTGTCTGCAGCTCCCAGGAAACAGAATATTTTTTGTTGTCTGAGTTCAAGTGGGTCAGTGGTTCTAGATTTTCCTGATGTTTTGAGATTTGGCCCCAACTCTGTACGTGCTTTTCAAAAGAAATAATCACATTGGCACTTGTTGTCTGTTTGACTGTTCCTGTGAATTCCTTTTCCATTCTGTGTAATGGTGTATACTGGAACTAGTGTTTATGTTGAATTTACACTTAGATTCGGCAGGTAATTAGACATGTCAGCAGGTAGTTAGGTGTTCTCTAACTCTGGGAATAAAGTTGCCAGTGTAATATGACTCCCATGCTTGAAGGTTGATATAAAATAAGAAAATTTATCAACCATTGTAAGAATTAAAAGAAATCCGCCTTGGCCATGTTTACACTACTAGCCATTCCATGTATAACAGGGTTCACTGCCTGCTTATGATGTGCACAAATTCAGGGGTAAGTGGAAAAAACAGGTTAAAGAAATGGTCCTCAAAGATTCTCTTCCTTGCTTGGGAGGTGTCTTTTGCCATCAGCAATGGGTTAAAACTGCCACTCAGTAATGGGGTAGGACTCTGGCCTTTCATTTTTCCTCCTTTCAGCCTGGGCTCTGTACACAATGTATTTGTAGACTTTGTGGTTTCTGAAATCAAAGTTGCAAACGCAGTCACGTAACTAAACTCTGCATGAATTACTACACTGTGTGTGGTAGTTCGGTGGGAATGTGTCATATCAATTTTGGCTCTTGTATAAACAATTAGGCTTTGGCAGTGTGCATTGGAGCTTGATTGAAAAAAGCTCCCAATAAATGAAATTACTATGTTTCATTTCATAATTATGCTAGACTTTTTAAATGGCCGTAACATTTTTTTTTTTAAATGGAAGAAACATGATATGCAAACATACTGTGTCGCAACCTAATGCCAATGTGGTTGTGTCTGACTCTCAGGAACAATTTCCATCTTTCTCTACTTGTAAGGCAGATAAAGGGTAGGCATATGTATGCATTTATATATAAATTACGTATGTATGTATGTATATATGTTCTGGGTACTTCACGTAGCAGTAGTGCAGATAGGCCTATGTGGAATCTCCTTTGCTCACACAGTGGTCTGTGCAGATGAGAGCCAGCTCTCAAGTGGGAAGCATGGAGCCCTGTCAGACCAGTCCCGGAGCTGCTGAACCCCAGCAGTAACTTAGGGAGCAGGTCAGGGCTTTTTTGTGATAATGACTTTATCTGAATTGTGTGAAACCTCATTCTGTAGGATATTGGACTGTCATTTGCAGCTGACCAAACCAAATGCCCTGATGGCATTACCTAGATTGCTCTAAAGAGCTGCATCTCCTATACTTGTGTAAATGGTAGCAAGATGGGGAGAGATAATGACAGAGGTCCTGCAGAAGGGCTGCTGTAAATGTAGAGACAGTCTGAAAGGACTGAAATGGAATATGGAAAAAAGGTTGGAGGGACTGGTAGTTATGTGATCTTGAACTGTTCAAAATTATTTGTTGTTTCCAGGTGTGATTCAAGTATGGAAGGAAATACTGGTTTTGTACTTGAAATCATTTTGAGTTCCATAGTTTCATACAACTGTGACTTCTCCAAAATACTGATAAGTCATTACTGTCTTGGCTCCACTTCTTCTTTGTAGTTCATTTCCCTTTGGCCACAGGGTGAGAGGAAATGCAGAAATGACAGGGAAATACTATCACAGAGAGAGGATGGTGATTTATTGCCTTCCCCTTACAAGCACAACTGTTTTTCAGTGGTTCTTATTTGAAGCATTCCAGAGTAACGGCAGTTGGAAGGGACCTCAGGAAGTCACCTAGTGCAGCCTCCTGCTCACAGCACAGCCAGCTGCAAAGTTTGGCCTGGTTGTTCAGGGCATTGCCCTGGTAAGTTTTAAATATATTTAGGGATGGGGATTCTGTAGACTCTCTATGTGAGCTGCTTGGCCACCCTCAGCAAGCACTTTTTCTCCCTGTGTTGGGTTGGGATTTCCCCTGCTGCAGCTTGTGACCACTGCCTTTCATCCTATTGCTGTGCACCACTGAAAAGGGTCTGGCTCTGTCTTCTCTGTAACCCCATGAGATAGTTCTTGTTTCAAGTTAGTTCTTACTTTCGTTTTGAAAATGCTCATTGGTTCCTGTGACTTTCCTTTGCCCTTATCAATTTTTCCCCTAATGACAAGCTAGACTGGGCAATAGTTATTCAGAGACAAGGTGAGACATTAGTGAGCTTACTGTCTCTCATCTCTGCCTTGCCCTTCAATGCCTCCAGCCATCTGTGTAGGCAGCATGGAGAATGGGGAAGAAGCCACCCTTCAATGAGTATATTCTGCTGAAATTAATAAATTAAATTTCTGAATATGAGGATATAGGTGAAAGGCTCAGTAATTGCTTATGAAAGGAAGGAGATGATCTGCCTAGAGATGTTGAACCTTCAGACAGAGATGGCAGTAGTAGAATTGGTTGTGAAAAGTGAGGCACTGGCTGCCTGCATGATATCCTCTCTTAGCTTCAGGGTGTTGGGATTGTTCCTGTGCCCAGACATCGCAGGGGCCAGCCTCAACTAGGGAGGTAAAACCTTAGTCTGTCTGTGCTGAATTGTGTGTATTCTTGTCACAATCACAGCTGTTTGCCTATTGCCACCTGTTCTGGAACATGCTGTCAAGGAAAGGATGCTCTTGCCAAGTCTAGGCTGGTAATGCAGGCAATGTAAAAGCCCCAAAACATAGCCTGAAGGGATGCTTTATGCTCTCCTCCTTGAGGAAGATACTGCTAGCAACCGGCAAGCTGTTCTGGGACACTGAGGCCCTGAGGCTTAAACGCAACACAATAGTTGGGGAGAACACTGTGTGTAGGGCGCAAAGCCATCTGTGCCATACAGACCAATGTCTTCTTCCTTAAGTTCCCACGGAGATGAGTTGCCCTTCCCTGCTTCTCACCACACTGTCCCAACCAGCGCTTCAGGCTGGTCAGTCCTGGGGAAGATTTTATTTGGGATAAGTTTTAACAGCAGATTTTCCCTTCTGTTATGGTGCTTCTCTGTGTTAATAACGTGAAAACGTGCTGTCAGTTTCTGGGGAGCAGGAGCAGAAAGGCAGTTGCTGATGATGACGATGCACGTGGCTCATTAGCAGGCTTCTGAGCTCAGGCTGCCCCATGTGGGTGCAAGCTTGGCCTGTCCGGCTCTGTACCAGCTCAGCGTGAGCTGTGGGTGGGAGCTGGGCCTGGCATACCTCGGACTCGTCCTCCACAGCCCAGCCCTGTGGGTCATTCAGGCAGCCACTTTGCTGCTTTGGCCATATCTTTTTGGCCATCTGAGTGGTGCTTTTGCCTGTGGACCGTGCGGTGGCTGCATCGGGGATTACTGCGCAGTGCTGGGTGGTGTAGGGGAAGCTGGCGGTCTCCAGTGTGGACCTCTTTCAGTTCCTGCACAATACGCAGCTGAAAATCACCAGTTGCTTGCTAGGCAGCAAACGGTTATTGCAGTAAACTAATCTCTCAATCACGTCTCCTTGTCTTTAGAAGAATAAAAGGAGACAATAAAATCCCAAAAAGGGAGGCCATGCAAAGTGCTGAAGTGGAGCCCACTGCAAAAGGCACAAACTGCTACCAGTCCGTTTGTTAAAGTGTCTTTTTCTCTGGTCATCCACAGCATCATTTTTTAGCTTGAGGAAAGGAAAGCAAGGCTTCTGGGATTTGCAGAGCAGTGTCAGGGTCTGTGCTATCGCCAAGTGCCACCTCATTGTGTGTTTGAGGAGCCCTTGCCAGCCGGCTGCTGGGAAGGGAGCATGGGGGCAGAAGCACTCTGGCTGCTTTGCTCCTGCTCCCATGCTCATTTTAAATGTTTTTTAAGTCATGGTTGTGACTCACAGATAGTTTGCTTTCATAAATGTTTTTTTTTTAAATCATTGGTGAAGCTACAGAAAGGGGATATGGCCTTCCAGAGCTTAAAAATTGCTTCCTGATTCTTCTTGAATTTTTTTTGGCTTAGAAAGCTGAAATGCTTCTAATGAAAGTACACACAAGCACATGCCCTAATGAGAAACACTTTGTCCCGTGTGCAGCTCTGTCTTATTGAGACATTTCACCCACACATTCAGGTTGTGGTTTGACTCTCAGAACCACTGGTTTTGATCATATTCCACAATTTATTTGTTGAAGCTTGTGTTGCTTAAGGCAATTCCTCTCTAATTTGCCCATTTAGTGGTCAGTGCTTGATGGTCTGTTTGCAGTGTTTTGAGAGTCCAGTGTTTGCAAGAAACAGTTGGGGGGAAAAATTGAAAGAAAATATGTCCATTTCTTATAGATGGTGCAAAATATGCCTTTGACAGGGAGAAAGAAGGCTAAGGCATCTGGCATGATAATGAAGGGATTAAAATGTCTCTTTCCTAAATAAGTTTTTTGATGTTCTTCTATTCGTTGAGTTGCTAGCTGCTAACACCAGTCTTAATTCATTTTCAGGATTATTTATAAATGCAATTAGTGCCCAGAAACTCCCATTATGACTTGTATGTTACTCTATCTGGAGCCCTGTAATGGTTTAAAGTGGATTAAATTAAGATCAAGTAAGAGAAAGCGATGTGGTACTGCTAATTTAGTTGGGAAATGCTGTATGTTAGTGGCTTCTATTGCATAACTGTAAAAAATATCATTACCACAGCAAGTTTTTTTTGCATTCTGCTATTTGCTGAAACTCCAAAGTTCTGGAAATATTTGATGATGTGTTCTGCCTGATGCAGAATTAATGTCTGGTGTTCTCTGATAGGATTATCATTCTTCTACATTCTTCTGTATTGTGTGGAGGGTGCTTTCCCACCTCACTAAGTGTACATGCCAGTCAGAATTACACATCATTTGACCTCAGCCTCCTCTGTAAGAATGTAGTTCTTTCTGTAGTAGATGTGCCATGCCTGTTGACAATTGGCAATAAAATACCAAAAAGCAAGTTCAAGTTTCCACCCACCCTGTAGTCCACCCATCCAGTCCGTATCTATCCAGCATCTCCTATAAAAAACCCTCCCAATGCACTGCAGAAATCTCTTGAATTGCTTGTGCCCTACCATGTTGCTCTTCCAGTAGATCCTGTTGTGGTGACAGCCCCCAGTGTGAACTATGGCCCGTGATCATGAGCTTGCTTCCAGTTGTTCAAATTTTTCCTCTACTTCCTTGGCAGTATGTAGCAGAAGACCACCACGACATCCGCCCTCCAGTGCTGACCCATAAGCCCTCAGAGTTGGTAGTAGAGACACTGTGTTGTTGGGAATGCTGTTACGGGCTTTCAGAAGTTACCTGACCCCTGTCCTCACCCACCAGCAACAACAGCCTCCAGGGAGCTGCCCATCACATGCCCAGCTGTGTGGCACACAGCTTCCTGGCTTCTGGGGCAGCAACCCCAAATCTAATGTGCTGTCTGTGATATTGCTGTTAGCATAAAAATAACCGGTGTCACTTATGGCATGCCCAGCTGCTCAAAGGGCAGTAATCAGGAAATCTCTTCTAGCAACACTGTGCAGTGAAAGGAGTCAACTGTTTGTGAGGGGCTTGTGTTTTTCTGGAATCACTAATAGCTTTTGTATTTCTCAATGTTTCCCCGCAGTCAGCCACCTGCCTCACCCAGCACGCAAGAAGCAATCCAGGGCATGCTATCGATGGCAAACCTCCAGTCGTCAGAGTCCTGCCTCCAGACATCATGGGGTACCAATCAGGCAAAAAATAATTCCATCTCCACACAAAACTCTAAAAAAACAGGTGGTGGCAGCAACAAAAATGCTGGCAAGCGGTTACTAAAGAAAAGCACAAAGAACAGTATTGACATTGAAGATTACGATGAAGACCAGGACCACTTAGATGCCTGTTTTAAAGATTCAGATTACGGTAAGTACAAACAAAGCAGTCTGAGTGAGTATGTGCCTGGGTGTGCATGTGTGTATTTGTGCATGTTTGCAAATACCCCCCATGTTTCTCATGATACATTTGCTCACTTTCTGTCCCATTGAAATCAATTGGGTGTTTTAGTAAGGAGGAGTGCAAATATCAAGAGGTCTGCAGAGCAAAATTAAGCAAACACCATATGATAGGTATACTGACTACACAGCCAGTGGTGTTACGGGCATCGAGGTAGACTGTATTTGAAGCATGTCACAATCAGAAGATCTTAAGAAGCATGGAAGCTCACTGAAACTGCAGCAGTCGGCCGAGAAACAGGAAACTGTCCCATCAATCTGTGTCAGGTACTGGTACTTATGACAGAAACATCCTTGTCTGCACAATAGCAAAAAATGTCTAGCTAAGATGAGTGGGAAGTTGAATTTGTACTTGGGAAAAGGATCCAATGCTATTTTCAGTGTTGGCAGGGAATGCAAGCACCTGAAGCAGAAACAGGCACAAAGCCAGTTTGCACCAGTTATATCAGTTCTGCCATAATAATCTGCAGGAGCATTTTTGAGTATAAGAAGTGAAGAAATGAAGAAAAGTGATAATGTGAAGACTGACAGGGACTGGAAAGCCTGAAGTCCCAAAGATGGCAAGAAGTTGGTAGAGGTTTATGCTGTGTAAACAGGAGAGTCTGTGTGTGTGTTTAAGTCTCCCTGGCAAGCACGGCCATCAGAAATCATTTGTTATGATTGGAAAAGTGGTGTCTTTTCACATAATTAACAGAGATGCCAAGGCAAAATGGAGATGCTGTGACATGTTGTGGAAGGCTGCCCGGCCATTTAGAGTGCACTGCATGCACTGAGATGCAGTGGTAGTGCTGGAAGGTACTTTGGGAAAGGGCAGCTCCATGAAGCTGTTGGACAGGGGTGTGTTTTACAGACAGACGCCATCCACGAACAAGGCTCTGCTCTACTGAGGAGTGGTTTTTCTCATTACTTGTCTGTGCTGCCAGTGAATGGAGAGTCTTTGTTGTGAGCAGGCTTGGTTTCCACAGGCTCTGTGCCACATCTGATCAGCAGACTTCTAGTGTCAATGGCCAAATGCCACAGTAATGCCAAAATCGCTTGCAATGTAACAAATGGCAACTGGCAAGAAAATCAAACGCATGTGAAAAAAAAATACAGAAACTTCATAATACAGGCTGGGACAAAGTTTAGATAGGTAAGTTGGTGTTTATTTCAGAGGCCTGTGAAGGGTCCTCTCATAGAATGGTTCATGTTCATGTTTTGGATACTCCCACTCTGTCTCATTTGTCTCTGCCTAACTGTGTGGGAGTCATATGGGCCAGGAAGGTGTGGTGCTGAATGAAGCGGCTGACTGACATGTCTTCAGTAGCAGTCTAGCTTGAGATAAGAAAACCTGTTCATGTCTCTTCTAGCTGTGCTGCCACTCCACAGACAAGAGGAAGACTGATTTTTCCTGTCTGAGAAGTTTCTCTGTGTGTCCTAAAAGTACCTGGTCACAGTTTAATGACACCAGCTTCCAAGCATGTGGATGAGAGCAGGAGAAAGTCCCCTGCGTGTTGCAGCTGTGTCACCACTCAGTGGTACTTCTGGGAGACCTTACTATTCTAGCTGTGATGCCTGTAGTCACCACACCTGTACAGAACAAGTGTGCCTCTATGCAGGGTAGAGCTGTTTCCTACACTGAAACTATTGCCTTTGTTTCGTAGTTTACCCTTCTCTTGAATCAGATGAAGATAATCCAGTATTCAAATCCCGATCAAAGAAAAGGAAAAGTTCAGATGATGCCCCTTACAGTCCAACGGGTAAGTCCATATGGTCTCTGCTGCCCAGACTCAGGTCAAGTCCTGCAGGTCCCTAAAAAAACAGCCATTTTTTAAGGAGTGCGGAAATTGTAAGACCAAAACTAGCAATTTCTTTATCATATGAAGGATTAATCCTTTCCAGTGCAGTGGAAGGTGATATCATGTGCTGGGACTCATGCTGAGCAGCGTTAAGCCTTCCTCTGTCAATCAGTTGGCAGGCAAGTCATTCCTTGGTGCGTTGTTGGTTTATTTTAATTCACACTCCAGATGATGGAACAATTGGAGGCCACCTTAGCAGTGGTATAACAGTGAAACACCAGACAGCTGAGTAGCCATGGCTTTTAGGTGTTAACTGTGTAAAGAGTAATGAGAGAGAGTGTGGGAATAGTCTCCTCCAGGTTCAGCCAAAGCTGGTGGTCTGGAAGGGTGGTTTTGTTGCGACTCGTGAGAGGCGGTGACAGGCCAGGGAGTCCTTAGACCCCTTTGATGTGGCCCACTAAGAGGGGAGTCTCCACAGCTTGCTGTGTCTGTGACAAGCAGCTCATGTCTCATCAGCTTGTGGCACTGCATGTGCACCCCCAGCCGATGGGGCAGTGAACACTGTCCATTTGGAAATGATGCTGGAGTCACTTGTATCTGTAGTGTAGGTAGAAACCTCCCATGGCTTTGGCTTCAGGTAGCTGCAGCTGCCAGTGAAGTTGCTCAGCTGTGTTACGTCTTTATTGGCAGCTTCTCCCCAAGCCACTGTGACTGGAGGCTGTTGGCACCTCCTGCCTTCACACACATCCTGGGGAAGGAAGGGCAGAGGCTGTGGCATCCCTGGCCCTCTCTGCTCAGGAGGGCAGAGCCTTGCTGCTGAGCGTGTGGTTATGCTGCTCACACACATTCTGCACGTCTCACTTGCATCTGCTTTCCTTGTAGCACGAGTTGGCCCCTCAGTGCCTCGACAAGACAGACCGGTGCGAGAGGGCACAAGAGTTGCCTCCATTGAAACTGGACTTGCCGCTGCTGCCGCGAAGTTGTCACAGCAGGTGAGGTTGCTTGAGAAGTAGTAGCTGTCAGGAAATGAAAGCCCTCTCATGCAGCAGCAGTCATGCCCAAATAGCAGTGCAGCGCCCATCCTCCTCAGTGTTTATTCATGCCAGTGACACAAGGCTCAGCAGTCTCAGGGAAATAAATGGGATGAAAGTCCAATAGTGTCACAACATATTGGACAACACTGCAGCACAGAGCAGGTGATGTATCAGGACTGTAGAGAAGTATGAGTGAGCGAGCATAGATACCAGGCTAAGACAGAAGGAAGCTGCCCTAAAGGAGCGTGCATGAACCACATATTGATGTGTATTTGAGAGTCTGATTGGTGTGATTGACTTGTCTGTGGAAATTGGCTGCTGAGAAGTGTAAGGATTTACTTCTGAAGATTTGGTGAACCATGGGTAGCTATGATAGCAAAGATATTGAGGCACTTCGGGTGTTGATAAGTGTTGGGTCACTGAAGAGGTCCGATAGATGCTAAGCACCTCATGCACGTAGGCTCCACAAATGTGACACCGTAAGGTGTGAAGGTGACAAGGTCTGCTGGAGCAAGGTTGGTGAGACACCTTGGCAGGTTGCTGGAGATGCAGGTTTTGGTGTCATTTGGCTTCTGTGATGTGTACTGTTGAGTAGAAGACCTCTAAGAATGGTGGCAGGGTTTCATCAAGAAGTGGACTGAAGGTAGGCAAGGGAAACAGGATGGTGACAGACCACTGTTCTCATGGTATGTATGTACAAGTGCAGTTACAGGTTGAGAGATAATGTGTGTGTCCTAGCAGGAAGCAGAGTCTGTGAATCAGTGGGATGTTTAATATCCTCCATGCTATTGTGAAAGTGTATGAAGATACCTGAAGATAGGAGGTGCCAGTTTTTGTGGAACATCGAAAGATTTGTTCATGCAAAACCACGCTGGTCTCCCAAGGCAGGGTCATTTTGGTCCTGGCTGGCTCCTGCTCACCACAGTGTATGCAGAGTTAACAAACAAGGAAGCTCTGCACAAAGCGTATACATAGATGCAAGAAAGGCAGATGTGTGCGTGCAGCAGAGAGAGCTGTGAGCGAGATGGTATCGGAACAAACCCTGAGCAGTTTGTACATGGCAAACTTCGTGGGTTTTCATTGTATCGGGACACTAAGCAACGCCGCTGGCCCTTGCCGTAGCTAAAGGTCTTCCGGGGATTAATCTGAGCTTCATGTTTGTCATTTTAAAGGAGGAACAAAAAGGCAAGAAGAAAAAAAATACCAAAAAGAAGCTGTCAACAAACAACGCGAACAAACCGGCTCAGGAAGGCAGCTCGCCAGAGCCGAAGCTGGAGTCACATGCCAGCAGCCTCACAGATCACGAGTACACCGCAGGGGCCAGCACCTTTGGGGTCGCCCAGCCTAACAGGGGATCGCAGCCGATGGCACCCGGTGTTTTCCTCACACAGAGGAGACCCTCATCATCCTCGCAGAACAATGCCTCCGCCAAAGGTACCAGGAAACGCCTGGGGTTATGGTGTAGGAATGGGGAAGGGTGAATTGGTCATGTAATCTGTGCCTTTTGCAGGGCCCTGACATGTTGTGTCTGCCATGGGAATGCAGAAGTGCTTCAGCAGGTCAGATCTGGTCAGAGATAGGGCCCATGGCCTTGGCTGTCCTGGCACTGGGGGCCCAAATATTCTTTTTGCTGCTGGGCTGATTGCTGCAAGGGTGTGAGGCATCCCATGCTAGGAAGTACTCCTGAGCATGCCCTGAGGCTCCTGAGGAACACCCGCAGTGGTCACATCACAGTCCAGCCTGTCTGGTGAAGCCTTGTCTGGGGGAAGATGCATCCATGAAGGCTGTTCTGCCCAGGGCTAGGTCAGGCACTGCTGTGGTTGGGTGGTTTGCACACCAATACCGGTGCTGACATGTACATGAGGACATCCTACCCAGCGGGTGTAGAGCAGTGCAGATCTGCAAACCTGTCGTGAGAGTTGCCACAAGGGAGCAGAGGAATATCAAACCTTGGGAGTAACACAGCTACACAACCAAAGCCAGGAGTGAGGAAGATGTCGCTTGTTGTCTGCTGTAGGGAAGGCGTTACAAAGCTGAGGCTGTCCTAGAGTCAGGGCTAGGATCTCCTCTTCTCTGCTTGAACTTTGCTCAGAAAGTGTGACAGAGGCAGGTGTGTGGGACAGGCACCATGTAGTGTGAAGATTAAGTGAGCAACCCCACTGGGAGAGGTCCCAATGTAAAAAGTGAGGCAATGTGGCAGATGTTTGCCGCATTCCCCTATGTTTGAGTGGAGCAAATTAGAGCTAGTGCACGGTGTCCTGGCAATCAGTAGAACATGACAGCAGCTTGAATGAGCCATACAGGAGGGCGTGCATAGCCCGTGGTAGGTGCTAGGGTCCTGCCAGGAGCTGGTAATACCTGTGGCTGTTCGCAGAACCAGAGTGGAATGAACGTATTTGCCTGGGATTGTGTCTGTGGTGAAATGGTGGCGTTAGTGAAACAGGTCCAAGCCACTGGAAGATGTGATGGGAAGAGGAGTGCTGAATGGAGCTGAACGCCAGTCTGGCTGGTGAGCGGGGTGACCCAGTCAGGGCATCATGAAGGGAGCCTGACCAGGCATGTGGATCACACCTGGCCCATGGTATAGCTCAGTCCTCAAAGGAGGGAAGGAGCTGTGTGCCAAGAAAGCGAATGGCTGACCTTGCAGGGAGTGAAGCACTTTCAGGACCTTCTGTGCAGAGTCTTGGGACAGCTGGGGGCATCAAGGGGACTTCAGGGAGTCTCGCTGCATGGAGCACAGGAGAGTGCCCGGCATGGAGCACAGGAGAGTGCCGAGCCTGGGGACTACCAGATTGGGCATCACTGGGAATGAAGGAACTGTGGAAGGAGATGGTGGGATGAAGCAGAACTAGGGAGCTCTAGAACTTTCTCAGGGAAGGTCTCTCAGTCTTAGAGTGAGGCGAAAGGATGAGAAATGAGGAAACTTCCTATGGAAAGTGTCACCCCCACTGTCATGGTCTTTAAGGCTGGGGCACTTAATGCAGATGGGAAGAGTGAAGAGGAGCCGAGTCTCTGCAGGTATCGCACACGAGTGCACCAATGGCAGCATGATGGGAAGAGAAAAGGCTGCATGGGTTTGTGTTGTGCCCAGCAGTCCCAGGTGCCCTGGTGACCAGGGGAGTTTCTGGCCATAAGGTGGTAGCTGGGTGAGCAGTGGGGGAGCAAGCAGCTGCGGTAGCTGCACCAGTCCCAGGACCAGTACACAGGGAGCGCAGACCTCACTGAACCACACAGCTCATGAGCAAGGGCCTGGGCTCGTGGTGGTGTCCTTTCATCAGTATGGGGACAGGGAATGTTGTCCACTTCAGGTGCATTGTAGTGCCTTGCTGCTAGCCTGAATCTGTAGGAAGGAGGGGTGTGTGCGTGTGTGTGCGCATGTGCGACTTTTCAGTGTCCTTCTGGCAAGGCTGGGTGCAGGTGGTCTTTGTAGTGCTAGGGGAAGAGAGGGCAAGAAGCAATGTGGAGCAGCTATGGCACATGGGTTGGTTTCAGTGCAGTGGGCAAGGGACGAGGTATCCTCCGGCCAGTGCTTGGCCCAGGACTCATGGTGGCATGTGAGCTCACCATCCCTGTGCTGCAGGTTTCCCTTAGAGGATGGCAGAGAGGTGCCCAGAGATCCCTGGGGAGTGTGTGGATGCATAGTGAAGGCAGGCACTATGATAGCCTGCCACGTGCGAGGAGCTGTGGGGTGCCTGAGTGTATGTGCAGCCTCTCCTGTGAGGCACTGCAGAGCGGGACGGTGCTGGCGTGGCTGCGTTGGGACTGTCACTCTCTGAGCAAATAGGTCACCCGTGAGCAGTTAGCCAGGCCGGGTGAGGGCAGAGGGCAGCAGGGCTGGAACTGTGGAGGCAGGACGAGCCCCAGCAGAGAGGGGACGAGCTGGGCCTTCACCCGGAGAGGGGTGCGCGCAAAGGGATGTGTCCTTGGGTGCGGGTAAGCAGCGTGCCCCAGCCGCGGCGGTGCGGGTTTTCAGAGGCTGTATCCCCGCCGAGCCCTGATGGCTGGGGGGGAGCCCCTGCGCTTGAGGGGTGGTCGTGGCCTTGCAGGTGCTGGGCAGGGGGGCAGGGCTGGCTGCGGGGCGCCGGTAGTTGCCGTGAGTTGGTTTGTTCTCCGCCAGGCTGGTGGCCTCCTTCCCGCCTAGCTACCCCCTCCCCGACCCGTGCGAGGGGCCGGGGGCACTTACCAGGTAGAGGGTGGGCTGCAGCAGAAGGACCGCGTACCAGTACACAGCCTGCATCCTCGCCGCTCAAACTTCCCCCGCGCTGCCTTCGCTGCCTCTTTGTTCCTTCCAGAACATAGATCCACCTGACATCCACTTTACAGAACAAGCAGAGCTCTCACCAGCCTAGACAAAAATGAAATTATAGACCCCATGACCACAAGACAAGGTTAGGTTTGAGACAAGAGGGGAAGAGAGGTGTGCAGGGAAGGGGG
>JANZLQ010000037.1:798330-816938 GCA_026212715.1 Elanus axillaris
AGGGAGGGGGCGGCAGCGGCCCGTGTCGGTTGGCGCTGCCGGGCGCCCGGAGCGGGCCGCTGGGCCGGCTTGGGGCGGGGCCGGGGCCGTTGGGGCGGGGCGGCGGCCGTTGGGCTGTGAGGCGTTGGGCGCGTTTCTCAGGCAACCCCCTGTCGCCCTGTGTAGCTGCGTTTCCCGAGGCATCCTTTTCCTAGAATGTAGCTTGTACATAGCTTTTGGAATAACCACCACTGGTTTTTTATAAGGGGAAGGTCTCTCCGGGGCGCCGCCCGCCGGTACCAGCTCTTTGCGTAACTTCTTGTACGAGGAGGGAGACAGTTATTTTACTAGCACCTTGTGGAGTGTTTCCGTGTTTTGTGACGATGTAATTTATTAATGTTTGTAGCTTTTTATATTTGTACATTTCTTATGGGCTTTGTTTATATACACACATTACCGGGGCGCGGCGCCTGCGGGGAACCAGAGCCACCTGCGGCCGTGGGCGAGGGCCGCGAGGGCCGCGCCGGCCTGGGCGTCGCGCTGGCTTTTTTTATTATGATTATTATTATTAGTATTATTATTTTTTCGCGACATGTACATTTCTAACAAAGTTTATCGTGGCTATCTATCTATGACGGTGTTTTATTTACCGATTCATATCAAATGCTCTTGTATCGAGTTCACGAAATCTAAGTAAACCTAGAGAAAGTTTAAAAAAAGAAAAAAGGAAAAAAAAAAAAAGCAAAGTAAACTATTTCAGGTTTTGTACACAACTGCCTGGGCCTGGCCTTTTTGTGGGGTCGGCGAGGGGCAGTGCATGGGCTCAGTGGGGGAGCAGAGGCAGCTGCGGTGGTCCCTGCGGGTGGGTGGGAGGAGTGGGCAGGGACCACAGCAGGTGAAGGAGGGCAGACAGCCCAGCATGGCACACTCTGCCCTCTTCAGCCCATGCCCTCAGCAGGAGCAGGCAAATGGGGGGGTCTGATGCCCCTTCGCAGGCACACAACAGGGTGCTAAGCCAGTGCCCCCTCTGCTACCCAAAACCCTTACCAAGACCTGTGCTTACTGTAGCAGGACAGGAAGCCCTGGCTAATTTGGCATGGCCTTGAGTGTCCTGGTAAGATACCCCATGGTCCACCCAGACATGTGTGCCCACCGCCCAGCACTGCTCTCATTATCCGCCTCCCTTGGACAAGCATACACACTCCTTTCCCTCTGTTTGCTCCCTCTATCTTGGCAGTCACCAGGTGCTACGTATAGGCTTTCCCCTTCTTGTCACGCACTGAAACATAAGTTATCTCACGATTTACTTTGAGCCATTTCTCCAGATCGACCCTCCTGTCCCTGAGGCCGTTTTCCAAATACTCCTTGGTTATCACAAGCGGGACTGAACATGATACCCATAGACATGTGCAACTGCTGCTGCTCCTGCAGTTCTTTCTCCTAGCACGAGGCTGTTCACATGCCCCACACCTAGGCTGCTATCTAGCACTTGGCCACATTATGCGGGCAGTGACACGAGCCAACCACAGCCTGCACAGAGTTACCTGTTGCCCCTTCTGACAGCCCCAGCAGGCTCAAGGTTAGCGTTGCAGCGTCCTCTACCTAGGGGTAAGCATGAAGAGGCAGCAAACCCCAATCATGTTGTATTTGCTTACTAGATGACAATGACACGATGGGATAGTAGGGTTCTTTTCACTGGTCACATCTCTTCAATGAAGTGTCATTGTAAGTAATTCTTTAAGAAAGACGGAAGGCCAGGTGTGCTGTTGAGGGATTGTTTCCTTTCTGGGAGGCTTTGCTTCTGAGACACCTACACTGTGTGTCTGTCCTGGGTCTCTGATGATGCACAGCAGGCCACGTGTATGCAGGAGGTTGCCTGATACTATGTGCAGTACGAGGCATTGCAAAGCTCGTCCCAGCTAGATGTCAGCTTTCAAAGCAGGCAGCCAGTGGTGACACATGGTCAGTGGCTGAAGACAGTGTTCCCCAGGGGAAGGCTCTGACAACCCATTTGGATTGAGGAGTCTGAAGGAAGGCTGGGAAGTTGCTTTCAGCCAAGGGTAAGCTTTTGGCCAAGGACAGCGTGACAAGTGTATACAGGGGCCCAGGGAATGTTCCTGTGGGGAACAGGGCAGCAGGGTGGACGTACCAAAAGAGGCAGCAGTTTGATTCTCTCTCGTTGCCTTCCAGCAGAGAACCTACTCAAATACTGGCCGTTGGCTCCTTACAAAGTCACAGGCCAAAACGGTAGTGCTTGGATAGACAGAGCTTCCCACTGTGCAAGCTCCCAATCACATCCAGTTCCCACCTTTACTCAGGAGTTGCCTGCAAGAGCAGGGAAACAACTGCCTGCATCCCACACCTTCCCATTCCTGCCTGTGTTTTCCCACCAAGCATCTTGCATTGGCTCACTGACCTCATGAGAAGCTCACCCAGAGCCAGGAAAGAAGGTGTTTCATTTTCCTGTTGGAAAGGTGTTTTGGCTCCTGGCAACCTCCACCTCCAACAAGTGCTAGAGCAGGTGGGTGCCCACATGAATGCAGAGTGGATCAGGAGTATGACGTTTGCTGGCTGCAAACTCCTACCTTGGCTTGGACCCTGGCAGAACTGCAGCAGCATGACCAGTGTCTTTAAAACCCTGTGAAGGTGTGCGCTGCTAGCAGGCAAATGCAAGTTTCTTTGATACATGCTGCCTTCCCATTTATGCCATGCAGCAATGTTCCTGATGCTTTTGTGCATTAGGGATAAGGCTTTAAGCTCCATCAGGGATGATCAGTGATCCGTTATGTATGCTCTTACATACAGAGCCCAAATGAATATGCAAGCATCCTGAAAGCTGTGGCATGGACCAGGTTTTTGCAGCTGTGTTCTCTTGAAGTCACACTTCAAAGCGGTCCAAGTGTGATGTTCCCTCATGGATATTGATAGAGCACTCATTGATAGAGACACTGCTGTGCCTGCAGCTGCTGGGGGTTTGGCTCTTCCCACATTGCTGTCCAGCACCCCACAGTCCTCAGACTTCGTGACAGAGACAAACCCCACCAAGCATATGACATCTGTAAACACATGCTGACCTTGTTCCCCTTCACAAACTACAGACGACACAGTCATGCTACTGCACCGATCACTTTTGGTAGGCTACGTCAGTGTTGTCCTGTAGATATGCATCGCTCAGATTTCCCCTCTGGCTTCCGACTGCACATCCCCGGATGCTGGTGAGTTTTGGGTTGGTCTTGCAATATGCCCTCACAGAGACATTTTGGACTGGAGGTGAAGGTGGCTGATGGTAATAGCAGATACACACCAGCTGGGGGAGTTCACAGTTCAGAAACAACCACAGCCTATAAAAGATGACCTGTTGTAACAGAATGCCTAGCACGTCTTAAGGCTTGGTGACACGTACAAACCTTTGTTTAGCAGGTTTATTGCAGTGCAGTTGAGGATGCCCTGTGATTCATTCCAGTGTACGCCTACAAGCAGCCCGAGGAGGCCACTGCGAGGCTCCGGTTCGGTCCGTGCAGAAAACACCCTCAGAAATAAGCAATGACAGGATGTAGCCACTACAGTCCAAGGGAGACTGTGCACTGGCAAACTGGTACAGAGCTGCAGCTCTCATCCAGTGACAAGAGGCAACAGCTGCTGCTCCAGCTCCCCTTTGCAGTAGTTCAGGGCTGACATGGGAGATGCAGTGTGGTTCCTGACTGCCCAAGTCCCTGGGTTCAGCTGGGAGCATCCTAGCTTTTGCAAAGTCCCCTTTGGATGCCTTTAGAGAGCACGGGCAGGAGAACCCAAATGCTTCATCTTAACCAACAGCTCAGGCTGGTCTCATTTACACACACAGAGGCATTTCCAGCCACACAGGCTCAGGGCTGTCCACAGGCAACACAGCCCATGTGCTTCCTGCTGAAGGATGCTGGGCAGCCTCTCCTGCCTCCTGGCCTGGGGTGCCAGACACACTTCCAAATGGCAGCAAGATGGGCAACTTTAATCGGTGGACAATGTGGTTTCCAATACATGCGGCATGGCCATCACAAGTTTGAACAGTGTCATTACACTTTCCAAAGCATTTCTTACCCTTCCTTATACATAGCCAGTAGCAGGGTTAGAGGCAAGTGCTGCAAACATCCTTCATATGCTGCTTCTCGGGTATTTCCATGATGGCATTTCAGAAAAGACTGCTTTGCTGGCCTCTTGGGTTGCTAGGGGCTTCTTGCCATTTTACTCCTGGTTTATCTTGGCTTTTCCAGTCTTCTCCCTAGGAAGAACATGTAGGGGCTTGTTACAAGTCACTCCTCACTCAGTCTGTGATTCTGTCCAGTCATTTCAAATCTCTTGCCTATTTCCTGAATTCTTATTGCTTCCTTTGCGTGCACAGTTTTTGCCCTTCCTCTGTGCCTCCAAACAGCCCGCGTCTTTCAGTCATATGCTTGTGCACCAACTGATGGGGTGTGTAGCTCAATCCTGACATTCACTACACATGGTTGGTAGAAGTGTAATAGTGTCTTTGTCTCTACAGACGGGCTGCTGACCCTGTGCAGTTAACACCATTTCCAGGCAACTCCTCCACCCCTTCTTGGACAAACTCCAGAGGGCTCTGCATTTGACAAATTCTTATCCTACACAAATGTAACATAAAAACTAGAGCATAGGCAGGAAAAGGAGGGGGGGGGGGGGTAGGCCAACTTACCCTCTGGCTGGCTTGGTGCATCCCATCAACACAGCAGCCTGGCACAGGTCCAGTATCTCTCCAGCTCCTTAGCAGGGCTCTCCAGCAGGCCTCTGAGCAAGCACAAGTGAAAGCTGTTTGGGTGACAGTGAGACAGAAAAAGTAACTTCTTTTTTTTTTCTTACAATATCTCACACCGAAAACACAGCCTGTACAATCGCAGTTGGCATGCGATATCTCTAGCAGCCCCAGGACTGTCCTAGCTCCCTCTGCCTTGCCACTGTGCTTGGCGAATGCTGCCCTAAACCTCCACTCCAAGATCAGCTGTGCAGAGATCCTGCTGCCTTCCGCCTGCCCAGTGGCAAAGGTACACTTTATGTTCCCCACAGGCATTTGAAGAGGCCACAGAGTGTTCCACATTTCCTCCTGCTAAGATGGCTGAGGACATCTAACACCCTCAGGTAGTATCTCTATGCTTAATGGGTGCTGTATTGGGCACTTCTGCAGACTCAGGTGAAATACCTCTTACATGTGTTTTTTTTGCCACTGTGGGCCTACATTCAGGAGAGACAATAAGTGCACCTTATGTTTTGTTTTTCCAGTGACTGGCAACTGGAAATTCATAAATCTTCTGCTCAATATACAAATTGGCAGGGGGGTATTTTCCATACATGTGTATGGAAAGAGGCTGTTGGCTGCTCCTGGTAAATGATTACTAACAACGATTGGGTTTCTACTCTTTCTGTCTTTAAACTGACAAGAATCATTCAAAAATGGACATTTGCCACAGCCCCACGTTAATCTCACAGACCCTATGTTCATCTTTCATCTCTGATCAGGGCAGACTCCGACTACATTGCAGAGACCTTGTTTGTTACTTAAAACAGTGGCACAGTGCCATCTTGCACTACAAACACTGTTCTTTCCATTAACATCTGACATGGATTTGTAGTACCCAGTCCATAGAATTCACAGCATTTGTGTAAACAGTTTTGAAGTTGTTGTCTGTATATCATGAGAGAAAGTCTGCTTCTCCTCTTCTTTTAAAAGTGTAATAATTATAATTAATTAGATTTCCTTCTGTTTCCAGTCTGCTGGGAAGACACACTTTGAGGCCCATTTTTAGGTCACTCTTCTGTCAAACTTTACATACTCCTTTCCCCCAGCTAACTGTATTTACTAAACATTTAGCTCCATGGCGTGCTTCTTGGAGAAAGGCACATAACAGCCCATAGCTGCCAGGCAGGGCTCCGCTCGCTCTTGGCTCACCCCCATTGCACACTGGTAGGCGTTTGCAGACCATGAGTCTTCCTCTCACCTTCAACTCCATCAAATTAATAATTAGCAGTCACTTAAGTGACAAGGAGAGACATCTTAAAAGGATTTGTGTTTACACTACTCCTTCATTTACTGTTTAAAAAGCTTTCTTTGGCAGCCCAAGGAAAACATGATGCACCCTTTCTTCCTGAGGTCACCAGTGCATCTTTGGTTCAGCTCCTCACACCAGCCTGCACACGAGCCTTGTGCCCATACCATAACAGTGTTCATCAGTCATTTCTCACCATTCGCTGGGAGAGGGTGATCCCATGACAAGCCAAAATCAGGACTCAATAGTCAGAAGACTATTAAGCAGGTATCCTTTATTGCAGCGCTGGGCACACAGGGGACTCTCCTCCTATTGTGTGCGCCTGATCTGGTTAATTGCATAGTTTAGATACAAGTTCTATACGCATATTCATGGATTTCCAAGAAAAGTTTTACATATTCATTAACTTCCCAGGAACTCATTATCATATGTAAATAAATGTCCTTCATGCAGGCATACTCGAGGTCTCTGGTGGTCTTCAGGAGTCCTCTGGTGGTCTTCTGTAGTCTTCCTCACTTGTCCGCTGTTTGACCCTTCTTGGATGATTCTGCGCAGTGTGATCTTCTACATCTTTTGATACATCTTATCCTAAAGAATGCTCGTTAGTGCCTCTATTATCTATGTCTACCTTAATGATGCAGTTCTCCAGACACTGCAAGGCCATCCAAAAGCAGTGTTTTTTCTTTGGTATCTTTTACACTGTGCAGCGTACAGAACCCTACTACCAGTCAGCAAATAACTGGGTAAAAATTAGCATGACCATTATGTTCAGAAAAACATCAGAAAAAGGTCTTGTATCAAGGGCAGTGGGCATCATGGGCCAGACCCCTGCTGTGACCACAGCTCTTTTGCAGATATTACTTCATGGTCACGCAAAACCTGCCGTCACTTCACAAAGACCCTGCACTTGTGCCGCAGAGGTCTGTGAGGACCACACGGGTGTGCAGGGCCTGTTAAAGACAATGGTTCCATCAGGAAGGTAGCACTAAGTCTGTGGGTTGGTTTCTTCAGTACAAGTGGAGGACTTGTAGCACAATGCCATTTCTGTAGTCCCTCCCACACACCTTCATTCTTCATCCTTTTTACACTACAGAGACCACTTATCTCAGAGAGGATTTATTTTCCCTGCATTTGTGGTGTGAAACAAATGGTCCTTTCCCAGAGCTGGATCCCTCTTTAATGTTGTGCTATTCACAGACCTACTGAGAAGTCCCCAACCCCCAAAATTCCTTTCCTTCCTTTCCTCTCTGCCCTTTCTCTTTCTTTTTTTAGCACTACAATGTACCTCCAGCTCCAGGCAGACCGATACCCCCACTCATTTGCTGGCAGGCTAAACAAAGAAGATGCTGCTGTGTAGGAGTGTCTTGGAGATGTTTCGACACAGAACGTCTCAAAGCAGGAGGTGCAGCGCTACACAGCATGTGAAGCTGAGACACTTCACACAAGCGAGGTGCACCACTGCTGTAAACTGGGCAAATACCACGAGCACGGCTCCTCACACAAGGGAGTCTCTACAGGGTCCAGGCTTTGCCTTGGTGAATGGACAATAATAATTTAACTGGTTTCCCCTGGGACATCACCGCATCCTTTGTAATGTAGGTGTGCCGGTGGCCATAACACAACAGGATAATGTCATCTAGTGATGCATGAGCAGAATGCTCAAGAGGTCCTTAACACAACAATGAAAGAGCTGGTATATCAATGTCATGGGAGCCATTAGATGGATTAAGTGCCTTTCTCTCTCTCTGTGCACAGCCAGAGAGGGCTTTCTTCAAATTGCACCTGATAAGCTCATAGGTAAACCACTCAACACATAGTGGCATCATTTTTCTTACTGTGCCTCCAGTTTACAAGTCTGAGATCTGTAATTACTTTGCTCTCTTGGGCGAGCTGTATCCTGAGGAATTACAGCTGGATTAAGAGATTGCTGCCTAACAACAACCTGTGGCAAAGAGAATGAGAAAACGCTGGATGAAGCCGCTCAGCTCCGACACAGTGCTGTAGCCGTCTGATGGCTCCAACCAACCTAGGCTTGCAGGGCCTCCCTCTCCTGCTCAGCTCTGGGGAGAAACGTCCCCCCCACAGCCGGTGCTCGTTCCCTTGGCCAGCCTCAAGCAGGCTCCGGTGAGCACCAACGCAAGGCCAAGGGTGGGAGCGTGCTGCTGGGCTGCCTGGCTTGGACAGTGTGGGCTCGTCCCGGGCTGGCAGGCTGAAAGCTGGATGACATTCCCAGGTTGGCCAGTGACTTGCTGTGGAAGTTCAGAGAAATCACTTCTGCCAGTAAGTAGCCTTTCTTTTTCCCATTCCCTTGGACAGAGAACCCTAAAGATGAGGCTCATGATGAGTAACAGTTTCATCTTTTAGCTGCTTAGGTGGCTATAATCTTGCTGGTAATGACTGATGTGATTCTGTGCATCTGTACAGCCTTACACCCATGTGTCACACAGCTCTTCGCCATGAAGGCTGGGTGACCGCTGGCCTGCTTTATCTAGACCCCTTGCACTTGCTGGCAGCAGAAAGTCTCCTCCACTACCCATTTTTTTCACTTTCTTTGCTGAACTCAGCAGTTCCAGCCACATAGCCACTTTATTTTATTGCTGTCATAAAACATATTTGGTGGGTTGGTTTGGAAAACAAACACCTCTGCAGAATATGGAGTATCAGATGCCCCAGTCCAGAGGAGGTAGAAAGGGAAGAAGGGGTGAATGTTTCCTAGCAGCATTTATGTATGCATTTATTGGAGCAGACCATAAAATAGGACATAGAACAAGCTATACAATAAAAAAGTGCACTAATACCATATGGTTTACATGTCCCTTGCCCAAGTTTAAAGACTGTAACAGCTCCTTTCAACATACTTTCTTAATTCAAGCTCACCAGCCTGGTTACTTTGCCTTAAAATGTGCAAACCTTTAACTTCTCTCAAGGGATAACTTGAAACTTGCTCTGAGAATGAAATATTAATTAGAGTAAAGAATCTCACCGTATGCCCCATCACTGTGTGGCCTCTAGGAAGCCAGAGGAAGCCAGACGTGCTCCAGACCTAAAGTGCTCCCTTTGTGTGGGGCTTTTGTTCCCCACATTCCACCAGTTCTGCCCTGTCACAGCTGATAACAGCTCCCCAGCCCACTGAAAGAAAACTGTCATAGCTAAGTGTACCTTGGCCCTTACAGAGAATATAAGCTATTAACGAGCTTGTTATCTTGAGCAGGTTTTACGCAAATTGTTCCCTGTCCGGCATTTGGCATAAGCAGCGATGACAACTTCGACAGATGCTAGTGAGAAGAGAATAAAGATGCTGTGGCTTCAGACCATCTGCAGGGATTAAACCTTCATCACATTAGGTGGCTTTTCTGCTCTTGAGACAAAGGAAACTTTTCTTTTTCTCTAGCTACACACCTAAGTTTCTCCAAGACACTGTTTCACTGCCAGACACTTTCATCATAGCTTGTCTATCAGAAAGCCATTTGAAAACCACTGTAAATTGCCTTTTTGCCCCTTTAACATCCAGGCAAATTTAATCCATGATGCTCAGTAATGCTTTTATGACTCTCCAGCTACAATATTCTGCCTGATCCAGGGCTGTTTCAGGAAGCTTCTGGTTGGTACTTAGGCCACCATCTTCCTCCAGCCCTGGTGAAAGCCTGCACTAGCCACAAATGCCCAAAGAGAGTAACTCTGCTTTGTAATGTGTGACCTTAAGAGTCACAACTTTTCATAAGCTTCTGAGCTATGTGCAATGGGAAAAAAACCCTCTAAATCACCAAGGACATTGTGATTCTCCATTTTCTGCACAATGTCACAAATATGATTTGAGGAACAGAAAGGAACATTTGCTATAAAAAAGAAGGAAAATATTAACACTAGAGTTTGTTTGTGCAATGCTTAAAATTGGACAGGAAATTAAATACATCCAGGCAAAGCAATTAACTTCATTAAGAAACTCTGCTATTTGTTTTCAGCTGGGTACAGTAGCATATGAAGAGGAAACAACATCAGATGGGGCCTGTTTATATGGTGGTTCATCTCATAAAAATGACTCAGTCCTCATGCCTGATGTTTCTCAACTCTGTGGCTTACTCCCCCCATTGCAGTTGTATTTCCACTGAACTCCCGATTATCACTTTGCACTTATTCCATCCAGAGCCCTGCTGAGTATTTTTCAGGTAGGACTAACAATGTGGTTAGCTGGATTCCTACAGATCTCAACTGTTTAGATAGCACACACAGACCTGCAGGCAAGGCAGTAGGATCCTCTGTTACATGTGTTGTTACTGGCCAGAGCAGATGTCCTGATTGTGCCACACTGGATGAACGAACGCTCACCCTTCACACCAGCAGTAGCACACACAGCATGATGAGTTCTCCTTCTGACCAGTTTCTGTGCACTTTCCAAGTGTACTTCCCACGTGAAAAAGCCATGAAAGTCTCCACTTGGTGCAGCCCAAGCACCCTTCAGGTTCTAGACCTGTCCTGGCTCTGCATTTAGTGCTATCCTCTTGATAAAAGTAACCTGTCTCATTGCTCTTTAGATGAAAAGGAGAGCAGGTACAATTACTGTACCTCCAGAGTGTCAGAGCCCCAAACTGACTTTTCACAGGACGTGATATGAACATAAGTAAAAAAAATGTCTCCTAGAGATGCTGTTGTGGTAGACGTTTCTGATGATTGCTTGTGTATCCATGGTGGTGTGGGCTGCCTTCTCACCAACTGTCTAAATCCACAGAAATGACAGGAGAAGCTCCACTGTCAGAATCACCCTTCACATTCAAGCCAAGCAGGCTCTCCCCGAAGTACTCTCCAAACTCTCATCATTGTGAACTACTGACACCACGTTGCCAGAGTCACAGTGCTGAAGCTTTCCATCAACCTCAACGGGCTTTGGAGCAAGGAAGCTGCCAGCCATTGGCTTCTTGCTCTCCAGAGGTCAGGTCAGTTCACCATGCATCTCCCCACAGAACAGGGAGAATCTCAGGAGTTATCCAGCTGGTACCACAGTGCTAATGCCACCTATAGCGACTCACACTGACCTAACTCATCCTTGTGACAGAAAAGTTCTTCTTATTAGTTACAGGCCTTCCCACAACACCCAGACCTCTCCGGAGACCACCCACATGCATTGTAAGGGTCCAGTGCCATTACCGCAGGTGGCTAACCTTCTACCATATATAAGGAGAGGGGAGAGATACAAAGCAAGCACCTAAAATTCTTATACTGACAAATCTCACATGTAATATATAGTGTGCTGCCTGTTTTAATGCATCATTTACAAAAAGTCCACAAAAGTCTTTCCTACCCTTTCTATTATGAAAAGCCCAATATGCTGAGAACTTCAAAACAGATCTTTCAGAGGGAGGGACATAACCACCCTTGTGACTGTCACAGCAATGTTACTCCATGTACAGAGAGGAGCTTGCAAGAGAGATAAAAAAAAAGGAAAAAAAACAAAAACAAACCAAAGATGATTACCTGGGAAAAGCAAAGAAAAGGATATTCACAGTTGTCATTTGCAGAATGGGACCACAAGGTGAGAGGCTGGGTTGGTTATGGGGTACGACTGGGTATGTGAGGAAGCGCATAGGTTTTCAGGTCATCAAAGGTAAATCATCCTGCCGCATATAGTGAAATTACTGGGAATGGAGGGTGTTGGCACACTGCAAAGTCTGACAAACAGTTGGGTGCCTTCATCAGTTCTTCTGGCAGGCCAGAGCTATTGAGCTATGAACCTGGAGGATACCAGAGAGACAGGAGAAAGCATGACATTTATCCAAATAATTCTTCCATATCTGAAAATATGGCTTGTTCCTCTGAGCATGTTCCTTATGCAGAATATCGTCACCTACAATAAAGCAAATGAGCAAGTAAACCAAAAATCCTCGTTATTTTGGTGCCCAGAGTTAAAAAGAGCAGACTCTTTTGTTTCTACAGATTTTGCTTTTACTGTCAAAAAACCTCACTATTGATACTGTAGTTCTGTACAGTGCTCGCTGCAAAGCCTTCCACTAGTCTCTCAGCAATACATTAAGGAACATTAATAACCAGATGACTGTTGACAAAGACCACAGTTAATCTCCCCCATCCCCTCTGCTTTGGCAAGGTTGTATAACCTGTAACTCACAAAACTAGATGGCAAAACAGCTGTACCCTTCCTAGGCCATTTCTGACCTCCCTCATCTATCATTTTTATTCAAGAGCAACACCAACTCCATCAGTACCCAACAAAAGCCCCATGAAATATTTTCCTGAGTTTTAACAATCTTGGTTTGCTAAATGAGGAGCAAGGGGAGAAATAAATCTGTAAAACTTGGGCAGCAAGTGGTTTTTTGATTCATGCTTACCTTGCACTAGACAAAAAGGCTGGTGAACTGATAGCATGCCTCTTTCTGTCTGCAAATGGATATCCTTGGGTTTTAGAGGGCTGACTATGAGCCTAAGAGCATCTACTTCCAGTTGTTCTGGGCAGAGCTTTTTGTCCTGGTAAAGGCAGAGCGTGGCACTGCCATTGCTACCATCAGAGCCACTGCTGGAGGTGGACTGCTGGCCACATCACACCACCACACCACCACTTTTCTATGGCTGTACCTTCCCTGAAAGCATACCTTATAGCAAGTGCTCTTTGGCAGCAGCATTTTCCAGCAATTGAGGGGAGAAGGGACTGCAAGGGGGTTCAATATAACTGCACATCAGTGAGGAAGAAGCCCACAAAAGCTATCTCATCAGAATAATTTCTTGTTTCCTATTTAACCTTGTTAAGTGGAGGCCACATAATCCTACATTGCCATGAAATGGCAGGCACCCACCGGCACAAGGGAAGGTCACGCAACAATGCTCTTTCACATGGTCGTGCTGCTTCGTGCGTGCAAGGAGGAACATGATAAATACAATACTAAATGGTCAGATAAAGGACTGTGTAAGGAGCAGAGCTTCAGCCTGAACTTCAGGACCTCGCTCCGTATGATTGGCATGATGCTTTCCGGGGAAATTCCCACCCATCCATCATCATGCGTTATCATGCTGCAGGCCAGCCCACTCCAGCAGCACTCGCAGTCACATTCACCCGGAGGAGTGCAACATCCCCTCAGGGTGTGACACACACTACGGGGCATGCCACTGCAGAGAAAGAGGTAAGAGGTACGTTTGGGATATCAACAGATCCTCTTGTAGCTCATTACTTGTGCACAATTCCATGCATGTTAAATACCACAAATAAATAAAAGCTATCCAACCACAGTCTCGCAAACCTCTGAAATGGGTACGTCCTTCAGTGTCACCAGGTCAACAAATCGATCCTGGATTTCTGTTTTTTTAAATATTTTATTTGCCAGCAGTGCGCTCTGTGCTTCATAATACGTTGGCCTACATAACACAATCTCCTTAAAAAACAGAATAACTGGGTTTGAGAGAAAACATGACTTCGAAGATTAAGAGGTGGGATCAGAAGTAAGCCACCTGTCAGACAGGATAAGAACCCAGGATTTTTTTCTTTGGATTTAACCAGTCATTTAAAATAGTCATATGCTTTAGTGTTCTCTATATGGTCTAATTTTAGAGTATTTGTACCAAATGAAGAGGTGCCTCACATTCAAAGCCGTATTTTCAACTATTATCTTCTTCATTGCCTAGTCAATAATGACAAGGAACCAGACTCTATTATAGTTATTTCTTGTCAGCAGCAATTTATTTTTATGCAGCAGTCAAGGGACATTTCTTTCTCAAAACTGTCTCCACTCTGGCCCTAAATGGTCAATAACTGCTTGGCCAGGTGAGACACGTCATACACACACATCTGTCCTGGGAAGTCAGTCACATTAATCGTGTGCACAGTATAGCTTTGCATAGGCATAAATAAATAGACCATTCTGTGCCTTCAGTCCTCAAATACATGTGTCTTTCCCTATTTACACATTGCGCTGGGTGAGATAAATCTTGGCTCAGGTCCCTTTCACAAGGCAGACCCTGGTTTAGGCACCAGATTGGAGCAAGGAGCACAGAAGCCCCAGCAGCATCTCCCACAGCCTACATCTCCCCGGGTGCAGACCTAAAAGGTGAGCAGAGACAGAAATAATTTGTTGTCTATGCAGTGATTCCAGTGGAGAGAAGTGTCATTGCTGCTGCTAGTTAAAGGTTTGTTGTTTCTTAGAGCATTGCTATTGCCAGTGTCCCATGAACAAGCAGCTAATTCTGTGTACCAAAGGCAGACTGGCAGGACACAGTATTGAAGAGGCATTCTTCTTGGAAAAATGTGCTTAGTTGTGCTAGGAGCTAACGGGCTTGTGGCTAGATGGACCCATGTGTGATTTGGCTGCAGCCCTTCTGCATGGCTCCATGGTGGGAGGTCCCGACCTCAGACCTACCTACAGATTCACCAGCCATATTACACTGCTTCTTAAACATTATTTTCCATAATGAATGACGAAGATGAGAAGTCTAGAATAGCTGTGGGGTTTTATCTGGAAGGACATCGTTTTGCCCTTAGGTATATTCCTTTTATATATATATTTATACATGTATATGTATTTATATAAGTAAAAAACAAACTAACTTTAGACATAATAATAGCTAAAAGCCGTACTTCAAATTGTTATTCATCGCTATTGCTATTAAACGGCTGTTATTCATAACACAGCCCTACAGTACTTTGGATCTTAATCTCCTTTTGTGGTATAAACCGGTCCAAACAGCTGCTAAATGGAACAAAAGTGTAATCCATCAGCATCAATTCGAATAAACATAAACATCTCATTTCCTTGCAGACAAACATGGCAAGGGCTGAGCAGCTTGCTATGACCATCAGAATGATGCTCCCGGAGCTCTAACAGCATGGAAAATGGGGGCATTAGCCTGAGCCTGGCACGTGGCGCTCCGTTTTGGGGAGGCTGGGGGATGTGAAAGGCTGGAACACATCGTGCCTGTGCTTTTTTGGAGGCTGGAAGTTGGGAAAGAAGAATTTGTGAAGCTAAGTGCCACTGGCAGAGGCACGGGCTGTGAGTGCTGCCGTGGGCAGTGTTATTTCACAGCCCTAGTGCTGGCTCCCCAGCTGCTTGAGCCCACTCAGAAGAGCACTTTGCAGCTATCCAGGGTTTGAGAGGAGTGTCTCAGCTGCAACCAGGGCATGAGAACCCCAGCAGAAAAGACCACTCCTTCCATCTGCTGTGCAAGAAACCACACTTCAGTAAATTTCTCCATGAGGTACAGGAAGAGAGCAGTGGGGGTGTGCCCAGCATGGTCCTTGAGCCAAAACCAAGGGGATCCCAGCTGAGAACCTGGACACCAGACCACAGCTCTCTCAGGCTTTCGTCGGGGGGAGAGAGCTTTTAGTGCCCTTCCAGTGTGCAGCCACCCACCCCACACCCCAGCATTGGGTAGCATCTGTCCCTGGGCAAGCTGACATATTTCTAAGGACTGCCAGGGAAAAGACACTTTTAGGTAACAAAAATTAAAAGTGGAAGCTATTGGCATGAGGTTCTTCTAGAGACCACATTGCCAAGTACTTTCTAAGCTCCTTCCTCCACAGCGGCAGCACTCGCCAGCGTGCTCCTGGCAGCTTGGAAATAAATGACCATGACGGGAGGAAGAGGATGATCAGAAAAGTCTGGTTTTAAGAAGCAGAAATGCTTTCTCTGATTGAATTTGAAAGTTATAAACCTGAAACTAATCAGAAAAATGTTTCTCCCTTTAAGATGCACAGCTCTTTTCAACACATATGCATTTCTGTTCATCTCAGGTTCAAAGCCATGCAGGCACTCAGCATTCAAATGCTGCTTGGCTGGCAGGTTGGGGTAGAATGAATGATGAGGTCATGCTTGTCAGTCCCATCCCAGTATGTCTCCTATAGGCTGTACCTCTACATGGAGTGAATGAAAGTGAGTCTAGAGATGGCTAAGAAAAGGAGAATCAAATAGATAGTGGATAACTTATACTGAGCTGGAGGCTCCACAACTTGAGGATCTGCTGAGGAAAAGGAAAGAGGGAAGGGAAGAAAGGAAAAATAATGGATCTGGAAAAGAACATGTTATCTTCACCCACAGATATCTGCTACTTCCACCAGGCATCCTGAATCACTGCTTTGCCATCTTGTGCAGACACTTACTTAGGTACGGATAGACATCTGCATCAGGTACTTTCTTAGAAGTAGGGTTGCTAAAGTGCCTCCAGGAACAAGAGCACTGCTCCATCCTAGCAAACGCCTGGCACCCCAAGGCTAACTGGGTGACTTGCACTTTGCTATGAGTTTCAAATGAGATGGTAGATGGCACTGTGTCTCCTCTGTCTTGTCTGGAAAGTGCACCCCAGGTCTTGGCTTGCAGTATAAGCTGCGCCTCAGTCAAGTAGAGGTAGAGGTATGAGTGTTCATTAATACTGAGGCAGACCACTGCACCATCCAGGAGAAATTACCTGATACACAGCAAAGGAGATATTATGGTTTTGAGCCTGGGACTACATGGGAGTTCCTCTTTCTAAACAGCCAGGCCTTCAAATCTTCCCTTGTAAAAGAAAATTATCAACAATGTGGCTTTGTTAATAACGAAAAGATTTTAGCATATTGCAAGTGCGTGCAAAAAGTCTGTGCGCTTTTAGCTACCATCAGTCCAGGCTCAGTCCCATTTGAATGAGATCTGCTGTATGAAAGTAATTGGAAAAATATGGTTAAAAATGTGTGTGTACACATGCACATAAGAAAAGCAGCTTTCATTAAACAGCATTAAACATAGAAACATATGCCAGACAAATCACAAAAACTTCCTCTGATTACTATGAGCGCTGGGTGTATGGTACCTTGTTTGGCTTGATCGTGTGCAACATTGGTACCACCAAGCAAAGAGGTAAACTCAAAAAAGAGAGGTGGGCTGGAAATTTGAAGACTGACGACTGAGTATTGTGGATCTTCACTGTTCAAAGAGAAATTAGTGCCAAGTCACTAGGAGACATCACAGGGGAAAACCACGAGGCCTGTAAAAGTGAGACCTTGTTTGCTCGAAGCAGCTGTCAGTGCAAGATCTGGTGAAGATATAAACTGATTTATGTCTTCATGGTGAAGATATAAAATATTTTTCTGTAATGAATGTGCACCTACACAGGTAAGCACACCTTGGATTTTTCTCTCAGCCTGATGCTGGTTGCTTGTACATATGCCTGGACTCAGGTTGGTTTTAGAAAAGCACTTGGAAGGCAAGAAAAATGTTGGCGAAGCTCAGGGGGCCAGAAGAGCATCCTGGGCTGCCCACCGCGGTCAGATGGGGGTGGTAAGGGCACTTCCATCCCCAGAGGTGCTCAGATCCCCTGAGCCCCAGCAAAAGCCTGGCAGCTGCAAGGTGTGTGTCGGGGGGGGACGGGACAGGAGCTCAGGCCCAGGCTGTCCTGCTGGGTGGTTGTCCGCAGAAGCTTTCATCACCTCTTCTGCCACAAAACAGCTCCAATCCAACACCCATGGGCCACATCCAAGCCTCCAAGGAAGAGACCCTGAAACTTAGCAGCTCACCCCCCCCCCCATGTCAGCTACTAGGAGGCCATGAGGAGGTAAGCAATGTACCGGGCCAGATCAAGGAGACAGAGCGATGCGTGGAGCGCTCCGTTGCAGAGCAGCCACCTGGGCACAGCGATGTGCCAGGCACACGTGTGCCTCCTGAGCTCAGCAGCCATGTGCAAACCCACGAGGGAGCACGGGCAAACCCACCTCTGCACAGGCAGCTGTGTTCAAAGCCCAGCTTGTGCATCAATGGCTACAAACCTGGCAATCAACCCTACATAAGTGATTAAACTGTGTCTAATCCTGTCTGTTTACTCTCAATGAGCCCACGCTACAACCCCCCCCACTGTACGTCCTGGCCTGATTCAAAAGCAGAGGTGCCATGCTGCTGCACAACGCAACGTATCCTGTTTACAGTATAAGAGAATTAGCCAATCTGCCTGTTTATGCATGATGTTAGCTCGCCTGCTGCTGTAATGGGAGTGCAAAGATCATGGGTTTAGTTTGTAATGTGTTTAACTTGTTTGTTTTGAGGCTAAATTACCAGACCTTTCTGTTAGGAAAAGAGAATTGTTTTCCAGGGGCCTCTGTAACATGAACCCAAAGGTTAGACGTGTCCTTTGAATGTAGCCTGTGACTAGCTGAGATTCAAGTGTGATGCTTGAAAAAGAATGTGTAGTGGCCACCAAAAAGGCAGTTAATATGACAAAGGAGATTTTAATTAAAAGGTATTAATTCATTACATTGCTCACAGACAAACACATGCTCTGTGCACCACAGTCTGCACGTGTACGGCAGGAACAGACCCGCACTTAGCGCTCCAGCTTGAGCTGTACAGACAAGATTCCGTTTCAGGCTGGCCAGGCAGCACAGCCAAGGGATACAGTCAGGAGAAACTGCAGTGGTGCTGTGGGACCCAATGGCTGCGGAAGCTTGTATTTCCTCATAAAAGAAATATAAAGAAAAGAAAAAAGTCCTCTGAATGGCTTTGGCATCAGCCTCCATTTTGCAATCACCCCTTCCCTGCAGAGACCATTCCTGCTTAGCTGAAGGTTTACAACATTTCCCTTCCCTTCCCTTCCCTTCCCTTCCCTTCCCTTCCCTTCCCTTCCCTTCCCTTCCCTTCCCTT
>JANZLQ010000037.1:817229-844864 GCA_026212715.1 Elanus axillaris
CTGCCCTGCCCTTCTTCCCCCTTTATCACCACCTGTGTATTGGGCGGTTGTTTCTGTGAATGGTCCCAGCAGGTTCAGTGAAATCTCCTGCAGCAGACAGTACAAGCTGGTCGGAGTTTCCAGCGATTGCTTTTTGGATTCAGAAGGAGCGCTCCCGCATGGGACTTTCTACGAGAGGCACCAGCTCAGCCGAGGGCAGGAGATTTGGCCAGTGGCAGTCAGTGTGTCCGCACCACCGTGCAGCCCAGGCGCAGGGAAAGAAAATTGCTTCGAAGACACGGAGTCGCTTCCAAAGCAGTGCCCGGGATGTGGGGTGTGGGGTGCCCTGAGGGACTGTAACCACCCCAGGGAAGGCGTCAGGCCAGAGGAGCAACTGCAGAAGCGGAGGAGTGGAACATGGGCTCTTTGGAGGAGGAAAAATATGCAGTTCATATAATGGCACTACAATGTATAATGTTTAGAAACATGAAACCAACAGAGCCAGTAGGGTTTTTTAATTGGGAGTGTAGAGTTTTATTATTTAAAAGGTTTTATAAAGGAGTTTTAAATAGACCATGGAATTGCTATAGCAGTTTTTTTTCTGTTGGAAATTACTCAGCCATTTGGTTTCTATTTTTGCAAAAAGCACAAGCTTTTTGAACAATCATTTGATATGCTTGTTGATGCATCACAAAAAGGAGATATGCTTTGAATTCTCCTTAAAAACCCCATGTAAACACAAGGCTTATGTGTAATTGCAACAAAATACCATCTCCTTATTGAGTGCTTTCACATGTAATTTCCTCTCTGACTACTGCATGTAAACACACTTATTGTATTTGGGAAACTCCCAAATCTCAGGCACAATCAGGATCAATAGCTCAGCAAAGGCAAACTATAGTTTAAAATGTCCATGTTTTGCAAGAAGATGCCTAGATGGTAACAGAGGAAGAAAGAACCAGCAACATCCAGCAGCACTCCAGCAACATCCTCCAGGCCCAGGGACCACTGCTCCGCAGGCGGCAGGGTAGACATCCAGGCACAGGAGTGTAATTTCAGAGACACAAGGGCATTTGCCTCTCTATCCCCTAAACCGCCCCCTAAATTTCTCTTTCCTTTTGTAAAGAAAAGACAGTGTCTTCCACCTGTTGGCGTTGTGTTGGACGTCAGTGGCTGCTGCCACCCCAAGTCCGCAGCCATGCCGTGCCGGATCCTGACCTGCTCCCTGGCTCCATCTCCATCACTGCCCCAGAATGAGCAGAAGGAAGGGGCTTCCTGGGAGACTTTATACTAGGAACACCATAAAGAAAGAAGCAACAGAACCAAGACAGCACGCAAGTGAGAAGAAATAACGAGTAGTGTAAAATTCAACATGACGAAAGACTGTAAGAAAATGATTAATTACCACTGAAATAAGTGGATTGTCTTGGTTTCCCATTGTGCACGTCACACATTTCTGTGGACAGGGTCGATTACTGTGTACTCCCCCCCAGAAGCCAGCCAAAACGCTGTATGCGTTTTCCATTTCTTGATCTTTAGTGTCCCCATGGAGACTTGCAAAGTCTTTTTAGTTTACCACAGAGGCATTTACCACCTTCTTCCCCACAGCTGGGCCTTCCAAACAAATTGTTGAAAGTCTAAATCCTATTAATTTGTAGATTAATAGCCATGAATTTCTCTTAGGAAAGTTCTAAGGTACTATTTGTACCCCTAAGTCCATTTATGGTTATAATGGTTATATTGTTATAACCATCTTTATGACTATAATTGTTATATGGTTATAGCCATCTTTATGGTTATAATTTTCCTCTGCTGAAACTGATATTAAAATTCAAACTAGATAGAGTTCCATCTGCACCTGAAGGCAACACAAGATCGCATTTCTGCTTCTTCATAGCCCTTCAGCTTCCCCTACACTGAGTTAAGTAGCTCTGGGCTGAGCACAACAGGGAATTAGTGCAACTTGGACTCTGCCAGCGTTGCAGTATGGCAGAGCATATTTAGCTTCATCCACACACAGACAATCACATCACTGGAGTGCACAATATTGTCATCAAGCAAAAGAGCTGTGTAATGTGAGTATCCTGTAAAAATGGCATGATTGCAAACTGAAATGGTTTTTCCCTTAACTTTCTGTATATTTTTTATTTTCAAATTTGTTTCTGCTGTGCCCTGATTTATCAAAGCACTAAAACACATGCTTGACTTTAAATGCCTCGCTGCAGCTAAAACTAATTGCATACTTAGTCTTTGATGGCTCAAGGTCATAAAGAAATCACTAGCTTTTCCAAACAAATACTTCAATATGTTAATTGCTAGCAAACCAAATCCCACAACCTCTTCAGTTATGGGTGTAGATTTGTATGCCTGACTAGAGGGTTAACATGTTTTTGCCTGGGATTTCCCAGCACAAATGTAGGCACCATACAATACTCAGGACACAGAAAGTCCAAAAGTATCCGACTACATGGCTTGGTCGAATGTCGCTGCATCACAGGTTTACCTGGAAATGCCTGACCAAATGTACAGAGTAGGACAACTGCACAGGGCACACACAGGAAAACCTCTGCTTTCTACAGGTTTGCATCTGATGTGCAACAAAGCACTGGGCAAAACCCACAGCTGTCCTGACCCTGCTGGCACATGGCTGGGTCAGAGATGACTAACCCACCAGGGTTACCTGAACACATCTGTGAAGTCTTCAGCACTTCTTCTTCGGCAAACGTTTCCCACCCAGCTGCGGACATATGATAGCCTTCTCCTGACCGTTGTTCCTGCAGTCCGTGTTTTGCCTAAAGACACAAGGATGCAGAGGCTGGGGAGGGAGTGTAAAGCACAAGCATGAGACACGTATGGCAAGATGATGACGGCTCAGAGCTGGGTGGATATGAGCACGTCGCTCCTGCCGGGGACATTGTGCCAGCCCGAATCAGGCTGCAGCCCAGCAGCACATGGGTGTTGGCTTCTCCTTGGTTTTTTCCCTCTTCCTCTTTAAGTGAGGCTGAGAAAGAATCACACTTATCTCTGCGAAGGTAAATAGCTATTTGTTTGTAAAAGCAGGAGGTAAAAATAAGGAAACAAAATGTCATGTCTCAAACCTAAATACATGTATACACATACACACACGTGCTCTGCATACCTATATATACACACCATGTGTGTATATAGACACACATACATATATAAAAATATATTCATTAATATATAACTAATATATAAATATATAAACATACACATATATAAAAATGTGAAAGCAATACTGCATGAGTAGAGTTCCCGTGGACATTGACTCTGACAGCCTGGGGATATTCACTCCCTTCCTCTACACTGGCTGCTTTCCCCTCCAAAATTCTTAGCAGAAAAATAATATTTTAACAGTTGCAGCTTTAAAAAGCTTGATTATGACCAATCATTTCTCCCAGGCAATTGTATATTTAGCAGAAGGGAAAAATTAAACTTCCCAGGAATGAGGTTGTTTAGGGCATAAAATTCAAGGAAATAGGTATTTAGGTCATTGTGGACATGGTTTTTATTTTCCCTAATTTTCAGATTACTTTCGATTAGGTCTGTTCAGAGTGGAAACTTCTTGATGTGAAATAGATACTATCTAAATCATTAGAGCTCATTCATTGCCATGTGCCACCTTTTAGAGCAATTAAACCTGACCTTGGGGTTACCTAGCTGAACACTCACCGACCCAGGGCACTTCCGCTGAATATGAATAAGCTTGTAGTACAAATACAGTCAGGAGGCAGCATGGCTCCTGGCACAGATAATGCCTTTGTGAAATGGAGCTGAGGTCCACGGACCGTTAGACTATGGAGTCCATTGATTCAGAACATTCTCTTTTGGGATCAGTTCTGGGTTGGGTTTGTGTTTTTTTTTTCTTCCTTTTTTTTTTTTTTCTTGACATCTGGAGTCTATCCCCTCGCCAACCTCTCAACCCCCCACTCAAAAAGACAAAGTGAGGGAAACAGACAGACAAACTCACAGACAGACAGAATGAGCCCCCCAAAAGCTTTGGCAACATTTTTTTTAATAAAAATGTCTGAATTTTTTAAGTCTTTTGGACGTTAATATTTTTGTCAAGTATTTGCCAGCTGAACTCGAGGCAGTCTCAGAAATACATCCCTGATTCTCCCCAGACTGTTTGCTCCTCACTTTCAAAGTTTAGGTAGTTCTCCCTGTAGCTGCAATGTGCAGCACCTGTGCGCCAGATTTGTAGCCCTTTGATCACAATGTATTTACAGGGCAAAGAACATCTAATATGTGAGTGACTGATTTCCCTGGAAGTATCTGGGAGGTCAGCCTACCCATTAGATTTATTTCAATGCCTTCTTCCTTTGGCAGAACAAATGTGGAAGCTGCCTCTACTTATATTAAACAGAAAAGGAGACGCTGGTAAACAATTAAGTGGGGTCTTGTTTAGAGAACAAATCTTTTTATATGCTGCCAAGCTATGCTAAACAATAACTGTCAGAATCTGTTAAAAGACCAGAAAAACAATATTGCTTGGTACAAAACTAATTTTGCTAGCATTTGTTCACAAACTGCATAGCATGTTTATTCCAGTTTACCCCACAAACTCTCAACAATCCAAGACAGCTCCAAATACTGTTTCTTTTAGCTTTCATAATGTGTTAAGTAGGGAAAAAAAGCCATCTGGCATTCCTTCACCTGGCAGGGTGACTCCTCGTTAGGCTGCTGACCTGAAATATAATCTCCACCGTGACCTACAGAGAAATGTGCAGGACCCACCTGCAAAGTAAAAGCCCTTTTGGACACATAATGCCAGATTCCTCATGGCTGATGCATTAGGATTCACCTTTAGGAGACTTTGTCAACTCATATTTCATTGCTGCGTTGTGCAAAGGTGGGATACCATAGGGGTCTTCCTGGGTCCTGATCACTTCAGAGATAATCCTTTTTTTTTTTCCTTTTTTTTCTTTCTTCCATTTTCTATATGTAATGTGCTGAATTATACAGAATCAGAAAGTTTTCTCTTTTACCTTTAGCCTAGCTCATGGCCTGACCCACATGCAATTGGTGTGTCTATGTTGACTGCCAGTGGCATTTCAGTGATGCTGGGATGAATTCATGCAGAGCAGAGGCAACTGCTGGCAGGAGAAAGACATTTTTCCGTCAAAAGAGAGTAAGATTTCCTGTATTAATATTTGACAGTGGGTAAAGCTTTGCCATTTTTAACATCTTTCCCCACTATATATTTAGGCAACAGCAGTCCTGTTAGCACAGCCAAAGCCAGCCCTCCAAGTAGGCTCTGCTCGCGCCTCGAGGACAGATGGGCACATGGCAACGCTATCCAAGTTCTTGTTTTACGCACGGCAATTTGGGGACCAGATTTTACTGCAGTTATCCAAGCTGACAGTACTGTGGGCATATAGATGTTACTCAGGCTCCTCTTAATAAACACTTGCTTCCAAGCAAGTCTTTCTCTTTATTTGCAGGTAGAAGTTAAAGCTTCTGAAGGAACTACATCAAACCTCCTTGTTCCTCACTGACATAATCCAAGAGGACAAGATATGGAAATACTACATAATGTACCACTTCTGAATTCCTTTACCCACCTTGTACACGGGGTGTGCAAAGTCACATGCAGACAAGCACAAGCATGCAGAAGCAAGGCCAGGACTTAATGTCAGGCAGGCAGCACTTTTCCATTATAGCCTATAAAAGTCTAAAGAATTAGCAAATATTCACAGCCATGGCAGATTCTGAGATTCAAACAGATTTTTTTTTGCAGGTGTAACTATCAAAAAAGATGATGAAGACTATTTTAAATCCAGCTTTATCTAAAACTTCCATCCAAAGTAAGGATGCAGCCACATTAAATGTTGATTTATTAAATGCTTCTTCATGCTGATTTTTATCTACGTAATTGCTAATATGTTATAAAAATATTTGTTCAAGAAAACCTTTCAGCTTTAAAAGGCTTGAAGATGTTGTAGAAAAGTCCTCAAACTTCTGAAGGCTTACTCATGCCTTGGACTTGTCCAAAACTCAGCAATTATACTTCCATGGCACATTGATCTGTCTTTCAGCAAAGGGAAGCCAAACTTTGGAGGGTCCTTCTAGGCAGATAAACTGATATTTCACTGAAATTCACTACTAAGCAATGTTTTCAAGGGTCTGTAACCACTGGTCTTACAGTATCCACAAGAGAAATAACGTTGATTGTTACAATATTGTGTTGCAACTAGTCCCTGACCTGTCTGATTAGGGACATTTTGTTTTCTAAACTGCAGAATTAAACATGTTAATGAACTGTTGAATGCTTTATCACAAATTAGACACAGTGGGAGGTTTCCTTTCCCTGGAGTAAGGCATCCATGTGTCCACCGTACATAAACAAAGGATGTATTTTTGTAGAGCTGAAGTAGCAGATTTTGTATTAAACATGACTTTATGATCTTAAATTGTCTATAAATAAATAAGCATTTTGTAATACGATATAAAAATAATCATGCTATTAAGCCTTTTAAATTACTCTGCTCTAGTCCTCCAGTTGCCCAGATGCTGTATGGATCCAGTGATTGGACTCTTGCCTTTCAAAATCCAGCCTACATTAAAATCGTCTGCTTGATTGGGGAATGGCATTTCCAATAAGGAGGTAAAGTGAAAGGTACTTTAAGAGTTAGAGCTATGGAAATTACTGGCCTTTTTCTCTTCTCAAGTAAAGGCCAAATTTTTATTGGGCCTCTTATAATAAAGACAAAGTGATCACAATTCCAGATGGAAATCTTATAATCTAATCCAACTGAAATGGGGGAGAAGGGTTCCAAGTGGAGTGGCTGCGACTTCCTGGGGAATAGCATAGTAATTTGGGGATTCTGCCTGCACTGAATTTATGAATGTACAAAGAAACAAAATACAATCTCATCCTGGCTTAACCAGAAATTGGAAGTTTTTCCATTACCCACTGGGGAATGTACTTTAGTCCCAGATTTTTATGGAGATCTTGCATTTTTCCTACAGCTCTGATACCACAACCGTTTGGAAATCCTGTGTTGCTTTGGGCAACAGCGTACTTGGTGACAGAGGTCCTGCCTCCACATTTATATGACTCCCCCTGTATCTGTAATGGTCTTTGGTCTGTAATCCTGATGCCTCACTGAGTTTGTCATGTTTATTTACAGAATGGGATCAAAGTTACTGACTTTGAGTCTGAAACCATCACCCAGCCTCCCCAGAAGACATGTGCGTGGGCTGATTTTCTTCCGAGTTTCTGTTCAGGCACGTTCCCTCCATGCTACATCCATGACATGTATTTTAAACAAAACTCCCCATTTTTATTTCCCCCCAGCTGGAATGCAACAAAGCCAAATACCCAGGGCTTTGATGATAATTATGCCAACTGAGATTTTCTGTGCTTGTTTTTCAGCATTACAGGAGCAGACTGTTGCTCCCTAGCACCTAACAAAGCAAAACTTGGAGGAAGCCAAGTTCCTGCAGTGGCTGAACAGTTTCAGGGTGAAAGCTCTGCTCCCTTTTCAACTTCATCTACAAATGCAGAATCAAACCAGCCACTATTACACAGTAGCAAGTGCAGCACTTGAGTTCATGAAAACAGCACTCTTCTTTTGAAAGTTTCTGTCATCATGCATTCACATCCCCTAAAGCAGTTTATTGGAAAATGCTAATATTACTGTGTCATGAGTATAATGAAATGTCGCCCATGCTAGGATATCACTTTGGGAAATAGAGGCTGGAGATTCACACCACTGTCATCCTTCGCAGAGAGACTGCAGAGCCAGCACCACGTCACTGGCAGTGGAACTGCAGGATACAAATGAATTTGTATTTGCTCAGTTAAAACACTGCAGTTTTACTTGATTAGCTGTTTCTATGTACTCCCACCAAAAAAAGAAAAAAGAGGTCAATTACCCGATTACAATATTGTACTTTCCTTGTCAATGCAAAATTAATAATTAAAAAAAAAAAAAGGAAAGCAGTAAGTAAGTCCCACCTTCTCTGACCTTGAGGCAGACGAACTAAGCCATGATCAGAAAAGAGCCACAGAAGGAGCCTGTCCACCTGTGCCTCGCCAGCATCCAGTGTGTTGCTGGGGAATGCGTCTTGGTGGGTCCCATGTTCTTGCACAGAGGAGAGCAGATGGGCTGTCATTAGACATTGGTTGATGTCTACTTGCCAGTGAATGCAGGATAAATGTACTTATAATCTAATTCCCATTAACTAGATAATTCATCCCCAAAATCATGAGCAGAAGTTGGGAGTGTTGGAAAAATGGCCGAGACAGTAGTTCACTGGTATTAGCATCTGTGTGTTTGCAGTGTTTCGGTATTATTTTTTTAACCAAACTATATTTTATCAAACTACAAGCATCCTCTTGCTAAGTAGGTCTTCACTGTCTGGGGCACAGAAACACTCCATTCATAGGAGAAATGAAACAGAAATCTCTGGTTAAAGCCAACCCATTTCTTGCAGAAGTTTAAATATCTCACTAGCAACACTACTTTGGCTCCTTTTTATCATACAATTAGAAAGCAAGAGCTGCCTGTGAATAGGTGGGGGGTTGGCGGCAGTAGGAAAGGCAATATTGCCAGCTCCACTCTGGCCATTAGCAAGAACAATTTGCCCACAAACAATCTGGAAGGAGTTTTCTCAAGTTATAGTAAAGTTAATGGAGTTGGAAATTCCTTCTCTTTTGGATTAGCTCAGCCTTCTTTATGCAACCTCTAAGTATATGGTGAAGTGCAAGGAAGGTTTCAATAGCAGCAGGAGCAACTGGGTAGCGTATAACTGATCTGCAGTGTGGGGACCTGATCCAGGAGCTCCTCACTGCTCCCACTTGCTCCGGGTGAGAAAGCACAAAACCTCCCTGTACGGGTGCTTTTGTAAACTGAGAGGAAAATTAAAACACTTGTAGGCTGATTCTGATCTAACTGGTTATTTAAGGGGGTGGGGAGAATTGCTATAAACAATAGAAATTTAGCAACATATGGCACCACCACTCCAATATCAGATTTTGCTGACAGCCAGAGCATTGCAGAACCTCATGAGCCAGAGGAAGCTGTTGAGAGGAGAGACAAATAACATAGATGTGCCAACAGAAAACATACATTCTACATTCATTAAAATTAACGGTTGGTCTGAGCCAAAGTCCATTATGTGACACAGATTAATCAAAACATCAGAAAACAGCTCACTTATTCTGCACATCAGGAATCTCTTCCATAGATATCTGATCATAACATTATGGATTCTTCATATTGTTCTTTCAAACATACCTTTCTGCCTCCCCAGATTTAAGACCTGTTATTACAGTGTCAAAGTAACTGATTATAAAAAAAATGAATGTCATCCATTTACATCAGAAGGGAATCAAGCAAAAGGTATGGTTTTTTCTTCATCTTTCTTTATTATATCTAAGATTTGATAAAAGACATTAAATTGGGAGAAATCTGTGTGGTCAGCAAAGACTCTTTCTACTTAGAGGTCAGCAAGATTTACCCACACATGGCCTTTACCACCAGAGGAGAGCTAGCAGGGAAGCAAGGAACATCTGCTGGAATCACCTCTATCTGCAGAAGAAATGAAAAAAAATGCCCATGTGCTTTAATTAAAAAAAAATGGAGAAACTCTTGCACTGCATAGACTTGATCCAAAACCTACTAGAGTCGCTGCAGCTAACTCAAGTAGGTTTGAGATCTATCTATATAGAGAAACATGTCTTCTTCTATCAGAGAGACTCATTTTTTTTGAAGCCAAGTGATGTGTCAGCAGGGATGAGCCCCCAGACACGGGTGACCCATGTCAGGCACAACCTCCGTCATCCCGAGACGATGGATGGAAGAAGCTGGTGAGAGCATATCCTCCTTCGTTTATCCCACCTCCCTTTTTTTTTTTTTTAAGTGCCATTACATTACTGAAAAAATACTTATAGTTAATCAGCACTGCTTAATCCTATTCACTTCCATCTGTGCCTCTTTGTAGCCTGACACCTCTCCTGTCCCGAGGCCATGGAAAGTGGAGGGTATTTAGTGTGGGCTCTGCAGTTGGAGGCCTCTGGGGAGCAGCTGTCCCCAATCATCCTGTCCATGGCCCTTTCATTCCCAGATTACATCTTGTACCAACAGTTTGTGTGTGGGAAAAATCAAAGATGTCAGGAGCTCCTCCCAGGACGTGCACTTTGCGTAAGGTGCCCAATCACCGGGGCGCAGGCGCTTGACCTTTACGCTTGCGGAGAATAATGAATTGGGGGCCAGTTTTCAGGCACTCACCATCATCATCCAGCCCTGCCAGAGCTCAGCATTAGAGTAATCACTGACATGCCAAAGCAATGAAAGCAATCTGTTGTTAACTGGCTGAACTGGCTTGTCCCGAGCCCCCAGACTTCCTCATTCAGGCATATTACACAATGGCAATTCTCTCTTTCTTTAAAAGGAGAAAAAAAGACTTCAACAGGCTAAAAGATGCCTCCTCATAGCCTTCCTTCCCCTGTCCAGGGGTTCTTCAAGAGCAGCTGAGAGAAAATCCAAGAATGAAATTTCAGAAACCACAGACAGTATTGAAAGTTGAATGCCTGAATAAATCCTAATGGACTAGAAAGATTTAATAACAAAGATAATTTCTTTAATATTATCTCATGGCGATGAATCTATTGAATTACTCGCATTCACTGTCCTGGGAAGGGACCTCAGTCTTTCATTACAGCTGATCAGGGTATTTCCAATGGTTTGAAATGAAAACATGCTTGCAGTTTCTTTGTGGGTGCAACTTTGAACCATAATTCTCAGCAGACAAAATTCTATGGTTTGGGTATCAACCCAGCTACAAAGCAGGCAGGGGAACCAAAAACCCGCTGCAACCATGCTGGGCTTTCACCCAAAAATTTGTTCTCCAGTACCCACTTTGTTACCAGCAGTTGCATATCTACTAACAGTAGTATTTTAATTGTCTATTTAGCCTTTAAATTAAGCATTCCGTTGGGTGAAGACCAAATGCTAGGGGATTCCGGCACATGGATGTGCTGAACCTGGCACTGCCTGGCTTTTGGCTTCTGGTTATTTTTAACTTCAAACACAATCCTTTACAGCACAATATCCTCATAACTCCATAAAAATAAAGTGTAGTTTTAAGGTTGTATCAGTGAAGGCCAGGACAGCTAAGCACCCAGCTAAGCTCATCACAGGAGCCCATGGCCGAATTAGGAGGCAAATCTCACTGCTTGCCACCTACGTGGTGCTCATTCGATGGTGCCAACTTCCCTGGATCATATCAAGTGGCAGATACTTGCATAGCTTATGGAGGGGATGGAAGGGCCAAAGACACTCAGTCTGGCTGCATACCCTGCCAGGATGCCCACTGTGCCCAAAGGCTGTGATCCCCTTCCCTCCAGCTCTCTGTCCCCACCACGCTGTTGGCATGGCCCCAGCCCCGCTCTGTGCGCGCCTTCAAGCACAGCCCATCCCTCTGGTCTATTGTTAATCCCAGCCAAGCTACAACCTCAGAAATATGTATCTGGCTCATACAGCACAACCTGCGCTCCCAGGCAGGACAGAGGCATTAGCAATTCTGCAAATACACGGATGTGGTTAAGAGTTTAGGACAGACAGCATGAGAGTATCACGAACTGCTGTTAATGCTCTAAGAAATTATACACCCACCCTTTTTCACTGCTGAAACACCATTGTTGAGGATATCAATGGTACTACTAGATAAACCTGTCAAAACTGGGTAATATTTTATGAGAGATTTAAGCACTTTTTCCAGTTTTTAAACAAAGGCTTCTCTTCCAGCTTGGCTAGGGAAATGCTACTTAATGCCTAGGTCATGTAAAAAAAAAATATTTGTTATTTTATAAACAGTGTGAGATGACGCTATCGCTCTTTCTTCCACACTTCAACAGCTTCCTGTTGCTGACTTGTTAGCAGGTATTTTGCAGGATTAAATGACCTGATGTTATCGGGCTGCAGGGCAGAGTTTGGCGTGTCCAGACGGATCTGATCGACTGATGCAGTGTCCCCTCTTCAGCGCCTAGAGAAATAATCCCCATTTTTCATGCCACACGCCAGGAGACGTTGTCAGGCTTGCATAAACAGATATTTTGACAAGGAAATTTAAGTTTTCCCTCCGTTATTTTGTCTAATACTTCTCATGTTTTGTCTATTGTATTGCAGATTGGTTAAAACAGGAGTGCAGCTGATGTGGCAGCAAAATAGGTAGACAAAACCACACTGTCCGCTTCATTTTTCTATTAGACAATACTTGTCGGTTAAAGAAAACTACTCCAACTTAGGAAAATACTCTCATGTTTCAATACAAACCCTTAAAAAATTAAGTTTTAATGCCAAATGTGCATATTCCAGCCACAGCCTTGTCACTGACCCTCCAGTCGTGCCCACTGACCCTCAGTTGGGAGAAGAAGCTCAGCCTGATTGTATCATAAACCTTTCAGTTAAGGGCTATAAAAATTATTAAATCCCCCCTGCTGAAGGGCTAGGCCATCTGCATCCTCCTGTTACCAAGGAAAAAACTGGCCATGTACTAGCAGGGTGCTCCTGGTCCTCCTCTCCATCACCCAGCCTCCCCAGGGAAGTCCAGCACTGCCCCGTATTTGTCATGCTCACCTGCAGGGACACAAAATCCTGTATCCATGCCTGACATGGAAAATCCATATAATTTACCTGTAAGCATTTTGCTTGTCTTAATGTACCAAGGGCCATTCCAGACCCTTGAGCACCCTCCAGCAGAAGCAGAGCGAGTCCATCAGTAGCTCACCAAGCACGAGGAAAAAGAAAGAGCAGAATGGGTCATCGGTTTGAAACATCTGCAGTTGTATCTTACCCCGTTTTACAGATTTCCACTATTATCTTAATTTATAAATATTTGTAATGTCATGTGTAATCTCTGAAGAGGTGGCTGAAGCTGCCCGGCAAGCTCTCATTGCAGAGACCATGCTGCAGTCCAGAGTTCCACAGGATCCCTGATATTTCTGCCCCACTCTGCCTGTCCTCCTCACCTTACAGGGGTACAAAACACAGAACATGTTTCTTAAACAACTATCAATCACAATCATATCAGTATTATAGCACCAGTCTGCTGTGTCCTTTACAACTAAAACAATCTTGCAATGTGCCTTGAAAAAACAGGGAAATTTAGAGGATGAAATCTTGGCACTCTGCAACTGAGTGGTAAAACTCACATTGCTTCAGTGGAGGTTGTCCATCACAACGGCTCTTCTGGTCCAGGGCACAAAGGGAAATTATGTGCATGGCGCAGGGCCCCTCTTTTGGAAGGGAAGTTGTTGGTTTAAGGATTGCAGCCCAGCTCAGCAGTGGTGGTATATCTACAAGCAAGTTAATAGCTGATGTAGGTATCTCCAGTATGAGTTATGAAGTTGTTAATCCTCCACAGGTTTTAATAATCATTTAGTATTTAGTGAGTATGCTATGCTATAAATGTCTTATTAAACCTAAATTAAATGCAGATTTGGAACATAAATGTGCTATAGAAATTTATGAGGGATCTCAGCAGAGAATAATTTTTTTAGACACTGCTGTGAAAGCTACAGAGTATCAGTTTCCAAATTAGTATAAAATACTGTGTGTTAGTTGTCAGTTATTAGAGAACGTGTCTGTGGAGGTATGTCCTAAAACCCCCATGCAATCCCAAAACTTAATTCATCAGCAGGAATTTCCAGGTCTGTAAAAAGCATATGAACAATTTCCATGTCAGTACAGTACTGTGCCACCTGGAGTTGTCACGTGCGGGTCCCACCTTCATGCTAACCAACCTCAGGATGTGCAGAAATGCTGCGCACATCCCAAAGGCTGCCAAAATTAGGGTTGATGATGCTTGTTTGGACCGTCAGTGTTCGTATCCAACATTTAAGGATTTCCAGCATGCTGTATTGGTTGCAATACCGGATTTGATACTAGGCTTCAAGAAAGGATGATTAACACTAAATTTGTGGTTCTTTTCTCTTAGCACTTGTTTGATGAATTTTTTAACCCTAAGGCCTTTGACCAAAACAAAAACCTCAGCAACTGTTTCATTTTACACCCTGAAGATGTCTGCCAAAACCCCAGTGGGACAGCTCACACACAAGACCTTTGCTGGCTAAGCGCATGAGTCTCTTTGTTCACCCGCAGCCTGAGCACTTCTAACAAAGCTCAAGACCATTTCAGACACAACTCGAACCAGAAGCCACCTTCCTCATGCCAGGTCAGTGATGAGCCAGAGACCCCAAACCCCTGCATCCGCCCTGGCTCAGCACAGTCCTGCCCTGCACAGCTCTTGGGCACCACAGGGCCAATCCCCCCTACAACAAATGGCTGGATGTGGCCACCCAAAAAGGAAAAGAACTGAGAAACTCATGCCAAAATGAAAAGGAAAAACTGGGCAAAAGTATGGACATGCTCAGCATCGCTGCTGGCTCGAGCTGCTGCTGAGAAACACCAGTCAGAGCACCTCAGGTTCCCTGTGAGAAGCTGAGAATCTGTCAGTAGCATTGTCACAGCTGAGTCCTGCAGAAGCAATGCTGCATTCATTCAAGTCGCAGTTTCCTCTTCTTCCCTGAGAGTGATGATTGGACCTCCTGGACCCCTCCTGGACCCCTCCTGGAGATGTGTTGTTGATAAATTCAGGGAAGGCATTCCCAATAAACGTCAAGCATATCACGCACCATGAGGCATCGTTAGAGGACAGTATTGTGTGTGTTGACATGCCCTTGGTAGAATCTACATCAACAATACTGTGCATTAATTTGAAATGCTTCCTTTTTTTTAAAAGAAGAAAAGGAAACCTACAACAATTTCAACCAGATTACAAAGCTGTTAATCACTCCAGTGCTGTCCCTCATTCACACTGGAGTCGTGTTTTGGCTCAGATGGTCAGGCTATGAGGTAGGTGAGGATCCCATTTTCTGCAGGAGAACAGGTCATCAGCCTTGCAAGGTTTAACACTTTTGGGCAGAGCAAAGCTGTTAGCTGAGAAATGAACATCGTCAGTACCATCTGCCTAAAACTCCTCAGTGGCTGGGAGGTTAGAACAAATTTTAAGGAAGACAAAATAGTGGAGAAGCAGCTAATTGGTCCAATGATTGTGCTTTATTTTAGAGTCATGCCAAATTCGCTTCATGGTCTGCACCAAAAATTAACACATAGCTGTCATGTCCCCATGTGTATTTCCTAAAGGACCATCTCTGTTTCTAGTAATTCTAGATGCAATTGTAAACCTTACCTTAGTCAGGCACTATGGAAATCTGCTCCCATTCAGGCAGGGGAAGAAGGGGAGAAAGGAAGCAGCAGGGCAAAGGCAAACTCCTCTGAGTACTGGTATGAGCACTCTAGGTAGTTTCTAGAGGTAAAAAAGAGACAGTTTAGATTGACTATGTGCTTTCTGTGGAGCAAATCAGTGTTGATGACTTCCTATCACTTACGAGACTGATGCACCTACGATTTCTGTTGCCAGCCCTGCACTTGATTAAAGGACACTCTGCATCCAGAGCAATGTTGTTATACAGAATGCCTGTGTTATCAAATAATAAACTAACTGTCACAGTATTGGCTCAAGGTTTATGAATTTTCTAGCGTAGGAAGATTAAGACAATTACAGCTCAAATAAGTACCATTTTTGACTAATTGTTTGCAGATATGGTATAGAAGCAACATGGCTTTTGGGGGGAAAGTAGTGTGACTTTGCTATACAAAATTCTAGTTGAAACATAGCTAAAAAATAAATGCTCAGAGCCCAAACTTGCTTAAATCTGTACATTTGCATTCACGTGAAGGGAAGTTGCACTTACAGAGCTGAAAAGCTGTCCCAGCATGCTGGTCTCCCCTTTAAAACTGAAATAAAAAAAGGAGTTACTATATTTGATTCAGTCACGTGGATTTACTTAGATTTTCTTACAACCACATGGGCAGCTCTTCTGATCTAGTCTACAGAGTACAGACTAGACCTGTGAACAAGTCTTCCCTCTCCCTGCATGAGATCCATAAAGACAGACACACAGAAATTCACTCTACAAAACTCCTAGAGGCTCCCAGTGCTTTTTCTAACCATTAACATATTTGGCCTTTTCTCCACAGGAAGGTCACAAAGACCACCATGTGTCTATCACTGACTTCATATCCTCCTGTGCTGATCTCCGTGGGGTGACCTGCACAAGCATCCTCTCCTCTGTGGGCACTCAAGCTGCTCTGCAGCACATCCAGCAACAGGCACACAGGCAGAAAGGTCTTGGTTCTCCATTCCAGCTGAGTCAGAGGCTCAATATGTGACCTTCTGCCACTTGGTCTTCTTATGTCAAAACCAAAACTGAGTTTAAAACTAGGAACACACTGAGAACCAGCTGCTCCATCTGAGCCAAACCTTTCTGGGTAAATATATTGCAAAGAGCACAAACCATTTCAAACTTTGGGAATCTGTATATATTTAAATGTATACAAAATTCTGCTGTTTCTCGACAATAGGTTTGTACTCTGGAAGAACAGAAGTTCAGCAGACTGAAATTAATAATGCATTAGAACAAACACCAGTGCATTGTTTCCCATTTAAGGAACTGCCTGGATATAAATAAACTCTTACTCATATTCTGTGATTTAAATAACAGAATCATTCATATCCAGGGTAACAATTGCACCTTTCAGAAAAATAAGAAATAAAAATTATTTTCAAGAAGAAATCTGAGGAATTAGTCTTAAACTCTGATACACCAATGTTTTTGCTGTCAGGGTACTGAAACCCCATAACTGGAACGTGACTCAGTTCAAACCTCTTCCTCTGAACATCCCCAGAATTTTAGAAGGCTGATTTAGATGAGTGAAATGCAAGCTAAGGCCATTTCTACTTTTGATGCTCTACCTAAAGATACTGTTTCCACAATGTGGCCAAATCATGTATTGCCTAAATTTGCACCAGCATTGCCTCTCACTAAGAGCAGGTTTTCCTCTTGCCGAATGCAAGAAGTATGCAGTGCATGGAAACACGGATATAACTATTTGCCCAAAACGACAACTTAGCTAAAAAAATCAAAAAAGATGAACATGGATCAGGGATCATGGACTCTCACTGAGATAATTTTCTTACAGAACCTGTCTACTGGCAATGGGGCATAGTATTACAGCAGCAGCAAGAACATGTTTTGCTTTGCCTCTTGGGTTACAGCCTGTAATGACAGTAGCTCATGACTATTCAAGTTCAGTGGACCACAGGCAGCTGCATTATTGCACATTTGCACACTTCCAACAACACTTCCAAATAACACCAGAAAGAACCCAGGCAAATATTTTAAAAACATAATTTTAAAAATCTGAAATACAAAGAGAGATTTCAATTTAATAACCAGTTGTATGGTTCAAAAAAAAAAAAGTATGGTGCTTTACATTCAAATACAGTAACAAGAACCTTTTCCCTATAATTTCACAGTGGAGAAAGTTGGTTGCAAGGCAGATCACTAGCCACTTAATTTTATTTATGAAATGTATAAACCCAGAGTATTTTACTTTAAAACTCACGGCAGCACACACAACATTTGGAGTGAACAAGAAAAAAAAACAGATCATAAAGTATTTTCCTTTGCTTATATTATCAGTTTGTGAAAACAACCATCTCATGAACAAACCATTTTAAACAAACAGAATTTTATTAGTGAGCAGTACAGCAAATTGCGGTTATTTCTCACATAACCTCTTTACATGTCAAGCACTGATTTCCTTTTTATGTAAATGAAAGCCTATAAACCAATGCAATTACCCTCCACATATACATTAGTTTAAATGCTGGGGGGCTACAGGAGTCATTTGTCTTTCATACTTTCTGTTAGGCTGCAAGTCAGCTCTGAGGTTTAAATTTTGTTTAAAAGTTCTTGGCTAATTGAACACTTTAGAGATGCTTTAAACAGGTATAACACCGACAAAGACTTTTAAAGTAAGCTTTCTTAATGGATGAATTGCAACTATCCATCATTCTGCTTGCTACTTCCCTACGACCGTCCCATTAAACCTAATAAGTTCTATTAAAGCTGTTAACATGTGGCATCTGTTAATGGAAAGTGTATAATGCACGAGGCATGACGGGGACCTGAGGGCACAGAGAAGTAAAGTTTGGAACAGAAAGACAAATTCTGACCATTCGTGAATTGAATGTAATGACAGGTCACTGTTTCAGGCCTTTCTTGGAGATGATTCCCACTTAAAGCCTTGCCTGCGCACAGGCAGCAGGGTTAGGTTCACCAGCGCAGCCATTCGGTGCGCGTGTTCTATTTCAAATGCTTCAGCAGATGAAACATAGAAGTTGAAGGGGAAAAAAAATATCTTTATTTTTGGCTTGAGAAAACAGTGTGACACATGACAAGTCTGGATCTCTTTTGGAGAGGCTGTGCTCTGTATTACTGAGATTAAGTTTGATCATTCCTGAAGGAACACAGAAATCCCCAAACCTGGATGGCAAGGGCTGTAATAGTTGCTCTTAATGTCTGCTGTTAGCTGATTACTGACATCTTGAAAGCATTGCTCAAGCAGGCCTTCTCGCAAGCTTCTGTCATGTGGATGCTCTCGCAGATGGAGAGCATGCATCGTAGAGGGTGGGTGACTGGGAGCTTCAAGGACCGGTGTGTAATCAAAAGCTTTGAACTGTTCCTAGCTTGTGAGACCGCTTTACTTGTTACTAGGGGGACTATCAGAACATATTATAATGACCAAAGCCAGCCCATGTAGTAACAGCTGTGAGTGTAATCCCAAAATTAGCTCATTAATTCACAGGAAAGTATTTTCTACTCGTCTTTCATTACAAAAAATGTGTCTGCTTGTTAGCGAAATCTAGAGCTTTAACAGGAACCTTTAAAACATTAGCAATGCACATGTGCTTTTCTATGCCTTAGTGGGAGATTTATTAAGTTTATTCTCTAATCTCTGTTTACAAGCAGAAATATGATGAACATAAATCATTTGAAATAAGATTTCAAGCTACAAATCCAGTTTGCTATTTTCCAGTGTCATTATGTTATTTCAAACCTGCAATTAATTCTTTTCTTTGTTGGCCTGTTTGTTTTTAAAAACAATTTCACTCCACTTGACCTCTGTGTTTCTTGGAAAAATGTTCAAAGTTGGAAATAACTCTAGATGTTATCTGTTGTGTTTATTTACCATACACACAGCATGCTAAACTTGAGCTGAAGCTTAGGAGCCTCAGAGAGATACAAGATGTGAGGGGCAAATCTGCAAACTACCAGTAGGAATTAGTACTACAGTGATGCTGTGATCATTATTAAGGACAGTCAGGCTACACTTTGAGTGGTGGCTCTTATAAAAACCTCAAATATTAAAAAAAGAAAAGGAAAAAAAAAGATGATAGATTGCCAGGTCTCGCAGAAAACTTACTCTATTGTTTCTAAAATATAACATTTCCCATCATAGGACCAAACAGTGCAAGTGAGCAATGACACTGCAAATTAAATGTTTATACAGTAGATGCAAAAGCCCCAATCCAATGCATACCAATTTTCTTGCAAAACATTAGTGTATCTAGTTTATGCACTATACAATGAATATCTTTTCATAACACGCTAAGTTGTATTTTCTTCTTTATAATGAAGAAATTCATGAACATAAAAAATTAGAGATCTAAACAATAAAGTGTTTTTGGAGGCTGAACAGGGGCAAGACAGTTCTGCACGCCTGGTCTGGCATTGTTCACAGTGTAATGAATGAACACAGAAGTGTACAAAATCACCCTGGCACATCCCTTGTTTTACGGTGCCTTTCTCTTAGGTTTTCTCATCACCATTTTACACAGCACAGGAGCTGTAATCACATCTATTTAAGAATTCTATAAAATTTGGGGCTTATTGCCAATTTCCTGCAAAGCTTAAACTACAGCAAGCAAAATTTTAACCATCCGCTGGTGTTCGACCTCAGCTTCTGACCCATGGCATATATATACACACTTCGGTCTCAAAGGCCAGCGGGCAAGTGCAGCCCCTCCTGCCAGCAGACATGCAGATTCTGCGGCCATCCCTGGGCACGGGGACAGGTCCCTGTGCCATGCACACACTGGGACTGCAGCTCTGCTTCTTAGTCGTGGGAGGAGAACTCACACTGCCATTTGTTCCTGGCACCAACCGGCACCCACGTTAATATACAGCAAATACATTTAAGCCAGTAGACATGCAGCTGGGAGATATGGCTGCTGCTACACCCACAAATAACCTGGTTCCGACTATTCTCCCCAAGTTCATGCAATTACTCTGAAGTTCGGATTCCTGTCTGAAGTCAGTAGGAAATGTGCTGTTTTGGCAGTACTTGACCAGCCTCCCCTTGAAGCCAGCTTGACGTAGCTCAGTTTGGTCTGCAACTCTAAAATGTCAGCTGTTAAACCAGCCTCACCTATCTTTCAGAATGAAAAACCTTTGATTGTATAATTGGGTTTTAATTGATCAATAAACTCAGGCACGCCAGGTCTCTGGCACAGCTTGCTCAGGACCACACACTCGACAGGCAGGATAAAATTTTAATTAATAGAATAGCCCAAAGAAAACCCAGATGCCCATGCCCACAGGGCGAAGATGCTGCATGCCGTTTAGGTGGGTTACAGAAAGGGAGGCAGATTAGGTTACAACTTCAGAGTCCAAAAAAACCCCCAAACCCCAAACAACCATAAACTTTAATCTAGACAATTTAGAAAAATACATCTTTCTCATTCTATAAGCACAGTATCAGACTGAAAAACAGGACACAAACCCTTTTCCAGAGCATGTGCGTTTCTTCAGCTCCATACATTCAGTCTCCTGGGTCCACGACAACACCTTGACATACTGCACATCTGTACCGCAGCAGCTCGGACCTAGGAGGCCAAAGATATTTTACTCAGTTTACATTTCTTTGAGGAACAGCTGATTGTCTGCCTTGAAGTGGGAAGAGAAAAGCTGGCCCAAAGCACACGCTCCAGCAGCAGCAGAGTGGCAGACCCCAGAGCAGGTGCTGCACATCCCACGGGAAGGATGGGTGCAGCTGAGAGAAAACTGGAGTCACAAAACCCAATGACGAACAAATTTTGCAAGAGAGGAAGAGACTGATCCAAGAAAGGCAAAGACAGAAAAGTACCAAAACAAGAAGACCCCATTTTCTCCACCAGCCCAAGCCGTTCCAGCTGTTAAATAGAACTGAGGAAAAAAGCAGCTGCCAGGGCATCTCAGTGAGGTTTCGGTTCTCACTTATAGAAGTGAGGGGTATTATAAGCTGATGAAGGATGAGTTCCTGCGATAACTGTGCGAACTCTCACCCCTCCTTTTCTCTCTACATATGGCATGAAAAGTGCAGGAGAGGTGCAGAAGATACCAGCGTAACAGGGGCTCTGGTGTCGCAGTAAAATGTCAGCACACTGCACAGTGGTGCCGCTTCCAGCCTTTAACATTACACACAGGGTTGATGTTTATTTTTGACAGTGACCCACAGAAAAGTGTCTATTGCAAAGCACTAAAGTCTAATGGGATTCTGCTCCTGCAACAAACCTGTGTAAGTCTGCAATGGTTTAAAAACATTTCACTCTTTTTGGCTTCTCTTAACCCATCCACCCACCCTCCTTCTCCCTCCCCACAAAAGAAGTACTTTCCAAAGCACTGCATTTTAACTGTATTTATACAAAATTATCGCTAAAGGATTTTACTGCAACTCAGTGATGAACATGACAGTAGCAGAAGCTCAGCATGGTTACACTGGTGGAGCTGCAGTAGTGCTATGCTGAACAACAAAATTAGTAAAAAGGCTTACTTTTTGAAATTAAAATGCATGAGGGAAGAGTAAGCACTTTAACACCTCTTCAGAGCTCAGTCCTTCAAGATGCCGGGCACGCTGGCCATGACCCAGGCAAGCACTTCAACGCATGCCTACCCAGGCGTAACCCATGCCTTCAAGCCTTCAGACACTGTTGGAGTAAGCACTACTTGGGTACAGGTACAGAATTGGGCCCAAGGCCCCGAAACAGAAACTATTGTCATTCCTGTTAATTAATTACAATTATTGTCATTCTGTTATTATAACTGAACAGAAAAAAACGTGCCGTTCACTAACTGCATTACAGCCATTCAATCCCAGTCTCAGGAAGAACATGACTCTACAAAGCTGGTAATTGTGATATCAGAGCAATTTTAGTACATTCTGCAAGATTCGGTTTTAGCTTTTCAGGAAGTTTTATCTGTTTTCAGTGGGAAATATATGTCTTAAAGTAGCTGCGCTGGTTTTGAGACCTCTGCTGCCAGCTAAGGATCTGCTGAAACTTGTGTTTTCAGAAGGACTCACCATCTATATTGGATCAGGAACAGGGCAACAGCAGTTCTTCAGAAGCATTAGCTAAACCATTATACCTCCATTGCATACAGGCCCGATAAACAATGTCTGCTTTTTTTGTGCTACAGGGAGGATAAAAGTTCAGCTCTGGCAACAAAAAAATAATTCAAAGAAAAAATGTAATACAGAAAGCCGACGATATTTACATTTAACAGATTGTAGCAGTTTGGTTTTCAAAAGACTGAGTCCAAGGTAATTAAAACTTTGGTGGCCTTTCAGTTTTTAAATTGCAAATAAAGGATAACAAAACCTAGAGAGTGAGGTCTTTCTCTGGCACATGTGGCCTGAGAAGTCCGTGCTGTCACAGTTTGACAGGTGTGTGCTTGTGTGCTGCTAGGACTGCTGTTGCCCCGAGTTCCTCATGAAACCTGAGAGTGTTTGTAAACAGTCTGTACTTTCTCAAAAGTGCCCTAGAGATTTGTCACAGGAAGTCAAATTGCTCAAATCTACCTAATTTGGCACGATACGTTGAAAGCATGCTTGAGTGATCATAATTGCACTGGGACTGACTTCGTTTAGCAATCTCTAAGCATACCTTTCCAATAACAACTGCAGGCGATATAAATTCAATCTTTGTTTGTTTCTGAAAGTGATTAGCCTAAAAAATTTGGAATTTAAACATGCATAATTGCAAAGTGTTATTTATATTCAATTTTGATTTATTAAATAAAAAGTCCCTTTGTTTTCCCCAGGAATTATTTGACTTGCTTTGGAAAGTGAAAGGGATTACAAATAGAAATGAAAGGAAAAAGATAATTCTCACTGGTGGTGAGCGCTGCTCTTACAAGGGCATTTTTTCCTTTTACAACCTATAATATTGCAACAAGTGCATAAAAGATTCTGATGTTTATTTCAAGCATGGACTTCTCACTGTGAAATACCTATGATTCACTAGCATTAATACAATTTTTCTTCACATCTATGCAGAAATACATGCTAAGATGAGCCAAATCAGCTGTGCTGTAACAACTAAAAGGAGAGAAACAGAGCTGAAAGAATCCCATTTTCATTCTGACTATGACAATCAATGTTATTTAATATGAAGAACAAGGCTGAAAGAAAGGTATTTATTTGGTACATCCATTCAATTTTTTTAAACCAATTAATCTAATAGATATTTGCATCCTTTTTATACAGCATTCTCCAGAAACTGTTGGGGTAAACGCCATGATGGGTAAGAATTATCCTGAAAGTGAACTCTAGGAAAAGCTCTGCAGAAAGAAAATACTGAATTCATAAATATAGGCAAATACTCACAAAGCCTTTTCAGCAGGATGCTAACTCAAACAAGCAGAAAAAAAAGACATAACTTGTGTATACACCCCAAATGTCTGACTTCCAATTAAAGAAAAATACTGTGAATTCTTTATAAAGTGTGCTCACAAGTTAAGAGATGAAAGAAATTAATTTCCAACAATTATGTTGAAAAAAGCTATTTCAAAAATTCAGAGAAAACCACAAAATTCATTAGAAAGAACTGTTTGCTGAGAAAGCCTTGCTTCGCTCTAATCACAAATAGATCCGTGTATAGCTTCCTTGCTCTAAAAAGAAGAAATGAGAGATGAAGCAAAGCAGTAAAATTCTCCATAAGGGTTAGTCCTGTGGCCACAATCTTACACTGTCAGGAAGGACTGGGTTCTCACAAAAAACCCAGAACCTAAACAAGTTTCTTTTCACAGCGATTTCTTCCTATCTTCTTTATAAGCATCTTCCTCTTCATCCTCTTCCTCTGCTCCTAACCTGAATTGTGCTCAACATCAGAAAAGTTACCTCTCAACCAAGAGCCCCTGAAAGCATATCCAGCACTCAGATAAGCCAGAAACACCAGCACTCCACCAGCAACAGCAGAGCAGCAAAGCTTTTGTGTCTCGTCGCGCAGTGCCCACCTCCATGCACCCATCTCGCCTGGCACCCGCGGAGCTGTCTGGGCGCTGCCGTCACGGGATGCCCGCAGCGCAGGCTTTCAACCTTGCTAGGAAAGGCAACAGCACTGAGGACATGGAGGGAAAGCCAGCTGCGCGTACTAAAGCTCAAGCTAAATCTTCCAGACATCGCTGAAGCCCTACAGGGCCCTGTGGCAAGTTGTGGGATCCCGTGTAACTAACTACAAGGAGCCTGGGCTGGAAATCCACGGGAAGCGTCTGCTGCATGATGGCAGCAGGTGTATCGGGGGGGAATGGGTCACTTAAGTGGTGCTGGAACAGAGAAGGAATTTCTCAGACCCAGCAAACTTTACCCAAAGGTTACTTTGTTTTTAAAGTAACAAATTAACTAAATTGTCCCTAAAATAAAGCCAAACCTCAGGGCAAGTCTGATTTATAAAGGGTCTGCACAGTCTTTCTCAAACAAGGTGGGACCTCCACCTACCTAAGCAAATAATTTAGTGCTATAATTTAGCCCATTTCCCCTTCAGCAGTACTACTGCTTACCCAAAACATCTCCATTTATTTTTAAACCAAACATGTTATTTATTTGATGGGAGGGAAGAGAACAGAAAGAGCGGCGTAACCTGAACATTCATCATTGTTGTTTGTGCTCCTTGAAGGACATTGTTGAATTATTGCTATAAACATTCCACATTTGGCTAAATGTTGTTGATATAAACAAGGATTTTTCCTCATTAAGGTAATTTGGAGCAGTCTGAGAAACTGATTTATCAAGAGGATTAATTAAAGGCAGATATGATTTGTGGCTCTTTATACTTGTAGATGTTTCAGCATAAACATCCCCATTAAAATTAAATTACTGCTAATCTTATCCTACTAACAATAGTTTTTAAATACACTTCACATATGCAGACATGATGCCCTTATTCAAATCTGGAGCTGTGCAGCACAGGGTCCCAAGCTCACAGTTGTCATGGTGCATAGGTGGAAGAAGAGTTTTGCAGATGGATTGTGTGGTTTACGGTACCTTCACAGTGAAGGTTTGCTGGCTTTGGGGAAAATCCTGTTTTCTTCTCCAGTTTTCCCAGGAGGTACAGATTTAAGATGACTTTCTTGGCTGGGAGGAGGATGTAATTATGCAATTAAAATAAAAAGTCTCTCCCTCCTTCTCTCCAATCTGGACTTCATGTAGTCCGCAGAGGCAGGACACAGATCAGGTATCAGTCAAACCAATTCCCCCTGAATCAAGCAAGATTTGTCTGTAGCACCTTGGTTCAAGACTCAGTCCTTTTATATAACATTTGCTTGTTTTCTTCTTTTCAAAAGACTACAGAAACAGGAGAAAAAAAAGACACACTGGCAGATGATGACCTGCTCGTTGGACTCGGGTATTTTGCAGCTGAAGTTCTTTCAGGACACACATCAGTCACCCATGGGTGCCGCTCTTTGTTGCCTCTAACCCAGAGGAACCCTGATACAGCTACAGAGCTGCCACAGGGAGACGCAGAACAGAAGCCCTGTGCCCTCCTGGGGCAGCATCTGGAGAACTGACAAGAATGGCACTAGAAATTTGTGCTTATGGACCATGAGTCATCTTTTTACAGGTTCCTCAGTCTTTTTTCACATAAACCCACCAGGAAAAGGTTCACAAGCACTAATCAAAGCTACTGAAGTGTTGCATCTTGTTCCCTTAGAACTGGCCCTTGGAACACATCCACAAAGCAAAACCAAAGCACAGATTTGGCCCAGGTTTCCCAGGCTACATTTACACAGGATGCTCTAGATGGTAGATGAAACAGGCAGCAGCATCAGTTCTACCAGTCTGCCTGAAAACCAGGTCTGTGCTCAGGGAGGTACTGATTAGACCCTGTTACCATTTATTGTGTTTCCCATGCTTGCTCATGAAAACCAGCAAATAAATGTGGTGTCCACCCCTGCTGCAAATGTACCAGTAATTTGCTCCTTAGTTCTTGAAAGTCAAGGGGACACAGACCTTGCTTGGATTTAGGACACACTGCTTCCCATGCTCTCACACATTGGTTCAAATTCCAGGGTAATCAGAAGTGATTACATCATACCAATTTTCTTACCTGCCAGCAGTACAGAACATAATTTGGTAAAGAAAGCAAAGATTTCTAATCTTGACGCAGAAAGAAATCAGGCATGAAAAGAAATAGGAAAGAGCGATCTAGCTTAGGTCATGGAAGTGCCTCATGTCTTAACAAACAGCCTCTCAAAGACTGAAGTACTGGCTGTTCAAAACAGATGAAAATGCCTGAATTTATCTACAATTAAAGGAAACGGGCATTTTGTGATTTAGGAGAAGCCACCTTTCTGTTCTCAGTCTTAGTGATCAATCCTGTAAAGATGCTGAACATCTTCAAGCCACTGTTAATTGAGTCTGCTAATGACAGTGTTCAGCAACTCCCAACCCATGAACATCACAGAGCCAGATAGAGTACATATTTGCAAAGAGGGCCTCTGGGAAGTCTAGATTAGTCTCAGGACAACTTGAAAGGAAAGATAAGGAAGTTTAAGGAGACTCTTCCTCTACTGCAGCAGACGAATGAATTAGCAGTGCAGGCTCCAGCTCTGGTCAAAGGGAAGGGATAATGTGGTGATGAAGTAGGTCTTAAATCATTTTGATGTATTTAAGTGTCACTCTAAAGAAGATCTAGAGATGTAGAGAGAAAACAAAGTATCAGTCAAAATAATCAAGGAAATCTGAGGATGCCATTGGCTGGTTAGATATGTAGATTATTCAGCACAAAATTTTCATCACTTTTAAAGGGTCTTTTTTATATTGTTCATTTAAGTGACATAACTTTTGTTTAATCAGGTTATTTATCCAATTTTATTATTTCATTGCTCTCGCAGAGAAGTCTCATTAAAAGTGTTTCATTTTCCACAGGCAAAACAGTGTCACAGGGGCAGGGAGGGTTACGTGCTGCTTAACCAGGAAACTACAAACAGTTGTGGGGACTCTGGTGGCCCTACCAAGGGAAGCAAAGTCCTTTCCTGGTCTCTGTCAGAGGACAGAGCTTGACATGTGGACTCCAGCATCAGAATATGATCCAGTTACAGAAGTACACTAGAGTCAGCATTATGGTGGCACCCAAAGTTCCCAGCTGAGGTATGGTGAGCATTAAACACACTGATATTCTATGTAAGTGACATGTGGTGTGTGTCTGAGATGCTTACAGGATACCCACACAGACAGCCGAATCTCTGAGGGGCAGGAGAAATGCAGAGATGCTCCTTCAAAAGTCACCATGGTGCAATGCAGGAACAAGAAGGTCATCTGGGATGCTGCAGGGGAGCAAAACAGTCCTATGCCAGAGCTGAATCCAGTCTCCAGAGTCCCCAGATGCAGTTGGTACATGAATTCACATTGCAGGCATACGCTGCACCATCATTTGAGATTGAAGAAATTATTCTCCTT
>JANZLQ010000037.1:844964-857923 GCA_026212715.1 Elanus axillaris
GAAGTTTGAATTTCATATCTTCTGACATAAATCACAGAGATACAAGACTCAAGGGAACACAAGGGAAGAAAAACTCCTTTTTGCATACACTTTTTCAGAAGTGAATACTCCTCAGGATACACACATATAGTTAAGGTACTACTATATAGGAAAAAACCATAACATTTCATTTGGAATTCATTAATGTCTTTTGCCTTCATGCAAATATTTATTTCAGGGAAGGATGTCTGCATATACCTCGTCTGGGATGGGAGAGGGAGAATGAAGGATTTATCTCACAGAACTTGAGAAGGTACAGAAGTCATGTTGTTCCTACACTTCTCATAATGGTTGGCTGTCAACAGCTGCATTAGGTGGGCTGCACCCATCACAGGGATGGAAGCTGTCATCAAAATAAATTAGAGGCTTATTTGGCCATAGTTGCATTTTATTTTCTGCTGGCAATTCACTGTCTATCTGGCACGCTAATGAAAAGTAGGCTGGGAAAAAAAGGGCACTAGTGCATAAGAACACAAAGTATGTAGATTATTTTTCCTATTATAATGGAATACTGTGGGTTTTTACAGTCAGTCAAAGAGACTTTTTTCTTATATATCCCACTACTAAAGAGCAGTTGTCATCCTACATCTGAACTAAGGATTATTTGCAAAGTACAATTAATGGCTATGAGATAACACCACACCCACAAAGTTAGATAATTAATGAGTAATAACTGACGCACTTGTGACTGCAAACAAACGTGTCTCCACTTTGAACTTAAGAACAGACACAAATCCTAATTCACCTAGAACACCAATACATGGGCATAATAAAGCTCAAATACAAGCTGACCTGATCCTTCACACATTGGCTCCGGAGGAATCAAAAAAAGACAAATAAATCAGATGTCAGTCTACCCCCAACCTCCCCAGTGGGGTAGCTGTCTTTGCTGTGAGTAGTCTAACAGTACAGTCTGGAGAAATACCCATATTCCATGGTTCATTGGTGAAACACTGTCAAGGGACCTTCTATAGCACTCACAAGCACAAGAAAACCTTAATGCTCTTCCCAAGGCCACCAGTAAGGGAGATGTGCAATAGTGACTGCAAGTGTTGCTCACACAGGGACCAGCAAAGAAGGGAAACGGTTGCCTGGGGGACGTCCAGGTGTCCTTCCCCCTCCCACCACTGTTACGCCTTATACTGCTGTCTGCTACCTGCCTCCTATGATGGACTGAAACCAAGGAAACTGTCCAGAAGTTTTTCTTTTTCTTGTTTACCAGGAAATTCTCTGCTGCCCTGTGCTGGCTTGAATCTGGCCTCTAGATGCCCAAGTACACAGAAAGATCACATGAAAGGTGCCTATTTAGAAGAAATAAATGCATATTTTGAACTTATTTTTAAAGCTTGAATAATGAGTAGCAGAGGAAAAGGTGGTTAAGCATTTAGTTTATGCAGGTATATCCAGTTTTCAGGGGTCAAGAAACAGTAGTGCACATATATTTTACCAGCAAGAAAGAGGGGTGGGGTATAAAAGGGGGAAATGCCTGTTAGATTAATATGTATCTTTGTTCATTTTGGTCCCAAAATGTGGAGCATCACTGACTGTATCAGTGTAAAACATCACAGCACCCAGAACTGGCGAAGAGCAGCCAGTGTGCTGTCCCCAGGCTCAGGGGACAAGTATTCACCTTCACAGCTCATTGGCAATTTGCTGTAGGACTGTGATCCTACAAAGGCAATACATTTCCTTCCTTTGAAGGTGCAATGCCATTCATCATTTTCATGAGAGTACAAAACACCCACATGCTTTTCTTAATACAACAAGCTGTGTGTTGAAAATGCAAATTCCCTGTATGGGAAGTAAGGCAGTTCAGCTCAATCATTCTGACCTCCTCTTCAGAGATGTGAAGACAAAGCTATAACAAGGCTCAAGTGGAAGTATCTCATATGCTATCACAAAAATAAGCCAACACTGCCCTCCTAATTTTTCTTACTAAATTGGTCCACCTCTTAGCGCAGTTTAGTTGCTTGTTCAGTGACTTGTGGCTGAGCTCACCAACACCACCATATGGAAACAATAGCCAAGAGGACAGGATTTTTCTCTGTCAGTCATAGTCCTACAGCCCTTGCCCATCTATTACCCCTAAGTTTGTGTGCACAATGCAGTGACAAGAGCTCAGTGCTCTGCCAGTGCCACCTCATCTTTCACAGAGCTCAGGTCAGTTCAGCAGTACAATCTGGATGCTGTGGAGTATTGCAGAAAAATGTTGAAGCATTGCACCAGTGTTTTGCAGCTCCAGGCCTGCCTGAATGTGGCTGCATTTATGAAATTCATTTTGCACTTTTGGTTGCAGAGTGAATGCAACCTACTAGGCCTAACAAATTACCCTGATCTAGAAAAACAACACAATGTGAAAAATAATAATTCAACAGAATTCTAAGGAAATTGATACATGTAATGATTATATTTTTATCATGCTAATCAGCCCAGCACATAATCAATAACAGGCTATATACACAAGGCTGTAAACCTTCAAGCACCTCTGCGCTCCTTCTCTGCAATTCATCCATCCTTGAGAAGCAAGAACTCTACTAAAGACATGAGGTGGATAATTCCAAGCGATTCAGTAAAGCACAAAAGCATTCTAAATTTGTCTGCATTGGTGAACCAACAGCCCTGACTTGCCTTCCTTCTAAATTAGGCCCACCAATCCTACAACGAAACAAGTAATTCTTCCTTCGAGTGTCTTGATCCTTTTTGATCCAGCCATTTGTATTTGGGCTTAGCCAGTTCAATTGTAAATATGAGTACACTATTTGGCCTTGGAGACATTTACCCCAAATCTAAGACTCGGTAGATGGAAAAGGGAGGTGTTGGATTTGCAGGTCACCTCTCAATGCAGATGAGTTTATTGAAATCCCAGTGAAAAGCTACTGTTGTGCAGTAGGTGATTTTCAAGTGTTAATAAAGCAGCCAGTTTTGCCAAGCAACACCCCAGCTCCCAAGATTGCAATAAATACTTGAGCATCCTGCCAAATTTTAGTGTAAACAATAAAGCGTTTTCTGTTATCAGAGCATGAAAAGCACTCTTAACTAGTGTAACTTGCTCCTTAGCTTTAATTCCCCCAAAATCATTATCCCCTGGAAGGCAGGGCTCATTTAAGCAGGCAGCAGCCAAGCCTGGCTGGGGAGAGCTGGAGGCCTGACATTAATAAGGTGCTCTATGTCTGAAAGACTGTAAAGGGAAAACCTTAACTAGGTGTTATAACAAGGGGATATGAAGTGTCGCAAAGTGTGTAAATGTCACGAGCTCTCTACGAGGCCTCTATGTTAAAAGTCTTCCTCATCTTAGCTCCTCTGGGTAAAATATTTTCCTTCTGCTGCTGCTCCTGTTAAAATATTTTGATAACAAGAGTGAAAATTATGATTTCAGTGGTGTATATGCTGGCAGCTTTGTGGGGATGGCAGCACAGATCACAGCACTGATGAGAAACGGAGTACATAGCCCGATAACAAAAAGCAAACGTGTATTACTATTAAAAGCTGTTTACAGAGTGCCACAAGTGTTTCAGATACAACATAAACCCTGCTTCCTACCACCAGCATTTACAACCTCGTGTTTAGGCACATTCTGAACTTTATGCACTTGGTAAATCGGTGGGACTATTGCCATGGATTAATGCCTGTAGGACTGGGGGGCTGTAAACCCCATCCAGCAAGTCTTGAACCCATCACCCTAATGGAGCTAATCGCCGTACTAAACACTTCATTAGGCAGGTATCAATGGAGAGAGCCTTGCAATGGAGCCATACGAGGTCATATTAGATCACAGGAGAAACATTTCTAGGGAGAAAAGGGCAGTCTTTTTTTTGTGAGAGAGAGACAATGCACTGGAGAGATAATTATGATTGAGAGATAATGCGTTAAAGATGACGTGATGAGATTGTAAGCATGGAGAAGTTGGCTCCACAATTTGCTATGCATGGGTGAAAAATAAAAAAAAATAACCATTACTCTGCTAGGGCCAAATATCTTACAGCGATTCTTACGGACTGCTTTAGTTCCCAATTCCTGGTACAACCAGAATGGTAATTTAAAATTACCAGGAGACCTCCCAGCCTGTTCCTCCTCATTCTGCGCTCCTGCAAGGGCAGGCCCTGCAGAGCAGAGGCCGCCCGCGGGTCGCCAGCAGCAGTCCCACCAGCGGCAGCCATCTCACGCACGCTTCAGTGCTGCGCGGGCTGCCTCGAAAGAGTCCTGCGTTTTACACCCAGCTTTATCTCTGCTGCGGACAGCAATATGAATTGCTTCACATCGTGTTTTTTTGTTAATGAGAAGAGTGCTGAAGTGCTGCGCAGAGTACCTTCCCCCAGCCCTGACACTGTCATTGCTGCCTGTGATGTATTAGGGCTGTGCTTGAACCTAAAGACCAGCAAATTAACAGTTAATTAGGAGTTGATAAATAGCGGAGTCACACAGACCCTCTGATTTAGCTTGTTTTCAGCTGCTGCCCTTCTCCTGTATCTTGAAACAGCAAGTGTTTATGCGCTTGTAACAAGTGCCTGAGTGGGCTGCCATGTCTGGGGTTTGTCAGGGGCCTGGATGGCTCTCCCACAGCCCCCTCCCACTCACACAGCTCTACTTGACACAGCAGCTTTATCAATATTTATCCCCGAGATAAAGAGATTTGACAGTGCTTTCAGGGAGATATTAGGCCATGTGGTGGGAGGGAGGGAGGGGATCATTTCCTAGCCCATCCCTCAGTAAAGCCTGCTTCATTCCCATGGGGGCATTCCTGGGCCTGGAGTTCCCTCTCACAGGGACTGATACCTCATCTGACCGCATCAGACAAGCTCTTGACTCTGAAGAGGGGGACTTGACAAAGCCGAGGGGACTGCAATCTATCCCTCCTCTATACAAGGACCGTTTTCCCAATTCCTGCAGAATTCACTGGAAGAAATTATCTGTTTTGGTGGGAGCAGCTTCACTTCATCTACCTCAGGTGGAGCACAAGCACTTTAGTGAGGTGCCTATACACTTCAGCCGGTGCCCAATAGCCTCTTTTATGTCTTGACGCTGCTGATGGATGCAGGGGACCAAAGAAGGTTACCAGTAAAATCAAATTAAAGGATAAAATAACTAAATTTGGTTAAACCTGCTTAGGACTGGAGATGCTGAACATTTGCAGGACCGCCTCAGGCCCATAAAACTTATCAATGACAGCTGTGTGCACGGCGTAGGTGTACGTGTTGGTGTGTGCATGCATACTCACTCAGCAGTCCTCTGCTTCAGAGCAACTTTAAGAGATAAGGTTGGAATAAATCTTTGAACTACCTTGAAACATAGCTGGTTTGGACAGCCATGGTGCAGGGACATGACCACTATGTATGTTCAAAATTTCGAAGGCAAGAGGGTTTTAGTTTTTTCCTTACGAACAGGAAGCTAAAGTGTATGTACCTATGTGAGTGAAATAAACAAAATTTCCTAGATTCAGCTGCAAACGTGACCTATGTCCTTCAAAGAAATGTCCCATCCAGTTGAAGGCAGCATTACCTGAATTTATAACTCCATAACATTGCAAGGAAGGAGGGACAACAAGTGCTCCCATGGGAGAGAGGTACTTCCAGAAGCCGGGTGCGTGGGCTAAATTGGCAGGGGCTAATGAGGATAAGCCACTCATTGTCAAATGGCCCTGCTCTAGACAAGTGAAAACACTTCACCTCCTCTTTTTTCATCATTGTGTCCCATTTGTACCTACCTAGTGGTTTTCTAGGTCTGCAGGGTATGGGGCCTTCAGCAGTTTACATATGCTGTATGGCCCATTCAAGAATTACTAGATTTGGCCAAAAGAGCAGAGAATAGACCCAAAACATTACTCTTAATTTGAAGGGACTGTATATTCATGAGGCAGGATCTAAAAGAACCCCTGTTAATAAATACATAAATCAACAAAATCCCTTAAGTGCCTTGAAGGTGATTAAACATACACTCAGATTAAATTAAATCCACTGTAGCTTTTAGACATTTCTTTAAGTGACTCAAATAGGTTTGTTTTCCCTTGGAAAAAAAACACAAAACAACTGTGTCACATTCATATAAGAGCATTGCTTCTCTCAATAAAGGCACATTCAATCAAATCCAGAAACCAACATTTAAGTAACATTACAGCTGGGCTTAAACCAACAAGCAGAAAGGGCTGCAGTGAGGGAGTGATACCACCTTCCTCCCTAGTCCTATTTTATAAAAAGAAGGGCACCACTGTTAAATAGAAACAATTTACCAGTTTTACTTTGGGAGTCTCTGTGGCTTTGCATTGCTAATACTTGGCTCCGAGTACCACACAATTGTTTATTGTATTAGACTTCCATGCTTGGAGATGTGAACCAAGATGGAAACTTATTTTAGAAGTTATTAAACCATTATCAGTCTCTGAGGTAAATTATCATCTGCAAATACTAATATTCATCCTAATTAATGGTAGCCAGTGATCAATGGAATATCAGTTATCCCATTACCATCCATCATCACTCACCGTGCAACGTGACAAAGGAACTGGGCCATTTCAAATGAATGCCTTTATAGTTATAGGTTTCTTTTATAATCAATGTTTAGAAATGTAAGAATTAAGGACCTGAAATAAAATCCAGGCTATGGAAGGAGTCGGTAGGAAATCCTTCTTTAGGAGGCAAATGGACTTTGGACCAGATCCTTTAAGAACTGACCAAGGGATTCTTAGATGGTTTTTGTCCCTTTTCTGTTCAGCAGCATCCTGTACTGCTTTTCCTCAGCTTTGCTTTTCCCCATGGAGCACATTAATGAATCCTTCTTCATTTTTTCAAATAAGAAATTGAGTTCCTAGTATCAACAGCCAGAAAAAAGGGGTTGATCTGGCTATATGCAACTATTTCATCACATTTCTATATCCTTGAGCACACACTTTTAAACTTACATTTATCTGTCCTTAAGATTGCAGGCCACTCCTTTGACTGCTCTCTGGGATTTTCCTCAAAAAGTGATCTTTTCAAGGTTTGAGCTCACAGTAGAAAACTTAATCTACAGTTATCTTATTAATGGCCTATTCTCATAGGATTAACACTATTCTGCAGCACAGACCCTAAGTGTGTGGGGGAACAACTGGTGGTTATATTTAACCATGTAATTTGGACCCCCTGTTTAAGTAAAGGAAACAATAATGGTGGCCTTAATTGCAGAAATTACCAGTTACTTTGAGTTTGACATGTGCTTAATGACTAGGCGGATGGAAACACTAAACCTAATGCCACTTGGCAGACAATTGGAATTGATAATCACCTCTATAAAAGCTATTGATGGTAATCTGTTATGAACAGATTTGGCTAATTCCAAGCAGAAGTGATGTATCACTTAGCTTTAAGACACAGTCTCCAGTAGGTAGACAGTAATGAATAGTATTCACATATCATTTTAAACAGAAACACAGATCTTGTAAAGAAAACCATGAAGTACTAAGAGGCAATGTCGTTACCATCACTATTGTTTTTTATAGAGGGTGCTTACTTTCAAGTAATAACACACTGCACATTATCTGCCTTATAGTATTGCCTTATATTACCATGTATAACATATTCCATGTACTATTTGTGCTACGTACTGCTGGATAACACTCTTCCTGAAGTTCTGATGAAGTATGCTGATGTGCTGTTCAATATAAAAACTGGATCTCTCCCCTCCAGCAGGAAAGAACCCACAGCAAAGCCAAGTTGTTATGTTTGGTGAAGCTGCCTTTAGGACAAGAAAAGCCTCAGAAGGGGTAATTGTAGAACTGATATTGAACAGATCGGTACCAGTGGATACTGGGATATCCCAGGTGAATTTTCTTATGTGAAGGCATGCAGAAAGGCTTGCCCAAGTCTGTCTTGTTTCTTTGATTTCTGTCTCCCCGACAGCTTGGCCAGTATTTTTCTTTTCTACTCTTAAAAATCATTTCAGCGGAATTTGCAACTATCTTATATACTATGTAATTTGTATAGACAGCCTTGGTCCATCCCTACCAAAATATTAACAGGATACTCTGCTGACCTTTGTTGTAACTTAAACAAAGCCATAGCAGAATGTAATGTTTTTGAGGAAACGTGTAACTGGTGGTATCATTTTTCCTTGCCTGTTCTGTAAAAGAGCTCCTATTCTCCTGGGCAAAGTAGCCTTCTCAGTACATTAACGGGTTCCAGCTTTACCTTGGGATTAGTTAGATTCCTCTCCTAGGTAAAATAAGGAAACCAGAGGTGGAAAGCCATTATTATGCTTAGGCATGGTTCTCTACCCAGATTAACCAGGTCAGGGCCAACAAACTCACCGGATTGCATTATTGTCCTTACACAAAGAAGAGTGCGTAAGAAAGACCTGAAAGTCTGTGGCTGGTATATAAAATAAAATACTTGGCCTTGAAGGGCGACAGGTTCCTTAACGTGAAAAACAATTTCCAACCATTCTACTAAATGCTAACTACTGACAAATCTCCTACAGTTTTATGCTGAAATTCTGAGCACTTCTATAAGTTCAGACATGCAGTCAGATACATGGATAATGTACCAAATCTAAAATGCAAAAAATTCCTCGTGTTTCTTACCCCTGCCCTATCCACCTGAAGCTTTTGGGAAATATTTTGCTAGACAGCTCTGGAGTTTGTTCCTGGTTTGCTTCTTTGCTATTTTGTCACTGGAGGAAAATAAAGATTCTGAGGTTTCCTGTGAAAGACTGGTCTTGACTCTATGCCTTTGCAACACAACAAAACCCAGGTTTTTTGTGCTTCCACTCATTCATTGGCAATTTCAGCTATTTCAATAGGAGCAGAAACCACGCGTTGGCTAGGCAGTTAACCTGATGCTGTTGTGAGATAACTCTCTCTCCAGGTAAAACTTCCAGAAACAGCCAAATTACTTAGGCAATTCTGAAGTCTAGTCCAGGAAACTTAGGTACACAAGTCACAGAACCAACCTCTTACTCTCTTTTTGAAATATCTACAAGACATTAACCCAGTAAGTGAAGAAAACCATATGATAAACCCAAAATTGTTTTTCCATCAAAGCAAAAAGCTGAGGCAGTGCGTTGATGTAAAGTGAAGTGGTTTTAGACATCCACCAGAATCTAAACACCTTATAACAGCTAAAACTTGCATAAGCCTTTAACAGCTTCCATGTAGTCAATGGGAAGTCAAGCAGCACACAGCAATAAATGATGCACTGTAAGTATGTGCAGAGGGCTTTTATGAAACAAACTTGCCATGTTAGCCAGATGCTCATGTTACTGCAGAGAATCATATCCTGCTTTGCATCTTATTTCAGTGTCCTTTTTTCTGTGTGATGCAATCATATGTTGGGTGTTAATTGGTTTGAATAAGCACAAGCCAGGATTAGTGGATCCAAACCAAGCAACGAAGGGTACCACATCAGAAAAAAAAAATTAGGTGGTAAAGTGAAATCCCAAACAGCCACATATATACATAACTAAGTACCTCTCAGGACTGTGCCCTGCTGTGCAGATGCCATACATTGAAATCCTGCTCTTACATCCAAGTTGCCTGCTGGAAAGAGCACTGCACAAGGTGGTTGTGGAGTAACTTTCTGAAAGTTGAACCTTTATCTCAAAGGGGAAGACACTGCAAGGATGATTTCCAGAGCTGTTGAAGTCAAAGAGGTAACTAAAAACACATCCGGAAGCACATAGATGAACAGCCGTGACTAACTGAAATGGAAATACATTTCATTTGATATTTTCTTCCAGCTCAGAGATGGGAGGACTGTCAGCTTCAACATGCTGAAGAGTAAGGGCCTGCACAAAAGTGAGATTATGCTACAAAATAGTACTCCAGGTAGGAGCATTGCTTGTGGTGTCCATGTGGGGATACATGAGGGATGAAAGAAGAAATCACCTTTTTAAGTAATACCAGATTTAGTTCGGGAAGACAGCATCACCAAAATGCTTTCTATTAAAGTACACTGCTGAAGCCAACATGGGAAAGGACAAGCAGAAAAGGCACTGAGCAGAAAGAAAAAGAATAGATGATTTTTAATTTTTTAAATTGTTCTTCTAACTTGCTACAAACCCTTTGGGCAATTTTTCTGCATTGATATAGCTTTATAGATAAAAATATTGATTAATAAGGAAGATTTAGAGTCATATTTCAGATTTCATCCCAATGGAGTTACATATTCAAAGAAAGATGAAGCATGAGAAAATGGAAGATAATAGTGAAAATCCAAATATAACCTTCCCTGAACTTCAGCCATTTGGCAAACTACAATTATGTACAGTGATTCTTGAGATAACAAGAAAGCTAGCAATAGAATCTGAACACCAGGTTCTGAATTTTAAAGTACTGTTTATAGTTAAAAATACTTTCCCTGCAGGGAAAAAAACAAGTCCTGACTTGCTTTATAATTTAGTAACACGTCTCAGATGGTATTTATTTCTTGCACAACACATGCATAATCGACATCTTTTCTGGATGAGCAATAATATTTTTGTGACCAACCCAACAGGATGTCTCACGCATTGGAAACGCACTGCACTACAACCAAAGACGTCACCAGCAAGTCTTGCAACTAATGATTTAATGTATATTTTAAAATAATATTTTAGGTTTTGGTGCTTTTCTGGTACATGTATTCTATATCAACAGCCTGTAATCACAATCAATTTTCTAATTTTTTTTTCTTGGAAACTGCTTGAAATCTTTACTTTTCTCATTTGAGAACCAAGATTTGTCAAGACTAGTCCTACGTATGTTCAAAGAAATAAATTTTACATCCTCTGCACAGAACCCCCCCTGGCTGCCCTCAGAAATAAAATGATGTGCAGAGCTCTTGGAAGGCACTCCTGAATCATTAGCAAGACTGGAAAGATTCAACAGTTCCCTTGCAGTCTCTGGCCTGCTCAAAGCAGCTCTGCCATGCCCTGTTGCAGCAGCTGATCCCACCTGGCAGCGCAGTGGTCCGTGGGGCTGGAGCTTAAGCGGGGAGCTACCTGCAATCACCCAGGTACATCCTGTAGCAGCAATTCTATGGCAAAGAATTTTTCGGGGTTGTACCTCAGCAAGTTCAGCTATGTAAAAGAGCTTGGGCTTAGGCTATTTTTGGCCTTCAGATATTAGCTAGTTCCTCTTTGCGGAGGCACAGAAATGTTAAGATGAGCAACCCTCCTCTATTCCAATGCACAGTAAAACCTATTAGGTTAAACTAGCTTCACTGCCACCTTAGAGTGAAAGGTCACATCCCATGGCCACAGCAGAAAGGAAATAGCTACCACCTGACAAGAGAGTGGGTTCTGCATCTGCCTCTCAACCCTGTGCACGTGTTTGCAAAATAAAACACCTTACCAGAAAGTCAGCACTTCACGCAAGCCTGTTTACTTTGCACTGGAATGGATTAAATCTAAATGTGGAGAAGCAGCAAAAGACAGGCAGCAACTGCTTCCCACCACTCTCCATAGAGTGCTCTGCCCAGGAACCCCTCTGCCTCTGTCTGGGCACCTTCCCAGGGACATACTGTCCACATGGATGATGGCTCCCCAGCCTCCCAGCCCAAACGCTAAGATGCAATGTGCAGATAGATAACAAGATGGACAGTAGGCCATACTGGTACTAAACTTTAGACTAGGGCCTAAATAGCGATGCAAATTCATCTAGGAAGAATTTCACTTACAAATCTGTATCAAGTGTAATTACCCACAAGGATATTATTCATGCTTTTAAGAATGAGCGCTGCTTTATAAATGCATTCCTGGTGTGCCATAAGTAAGGTATGCAGAGTAGAAGTTTGCTGTAAAGTAAGAGGAGTTGAGAATTTGTTGTGAAAGGCAGGAGACAGCCCAATTATCGAGGCATTAGAAATAATTCCCCTACCTTATTCCAGGCAGGAGCCAAAGTCTACTTTTTGCCTAAGCCACAGGCAGTGAGACCCATCAGTAGGAGCAGCCAGCCAGTGAGATGGAACCCTCTTGGTGACACAGCAGTCTCATTGAGTGCGGCACTAGATAAATACACAAGCAAATTCCTTGTTTCCCTTCAAAGCACCCAATTCCAAATAATCTACCAAGAAAAAAAATTTAAAAGTAAGGCAGCAGCAAATAGATATTATCAGCAAATATCATCAGGAAATTCAACACAGCCCAGCTCTAGCTTTGATCTTACCAACTTCTAGGAATTTAAATATTTTTCCACATACAGTATTTCACAAAGACTTAAAAAAAAAAAACCCACCCCAAACTCTTTAGCTTTTACAATTTGTAGATTTGTCTCCAAATCGGTGCTCTAAACCAGGAGCTAACATTTAATCTACTCCTTTCAATAAACAATATGAATTCAGAATACAGTACTCTACTGTATAATGTTGAGGCTATGCATCAATTCCAGCCCAATTCAACATAATTTGACAGTACAGCCTTTGTGCTTGTTCCTTACATTAATACAAATTCTAACCCTGATGCCCAGGTGACAATCCAAGCCTAACTCAGACAGCCTAAATTAGAAATATCAGTTAATAATAAATATTGAATATGGGGTTATGATACAAAGACAGAAATATCCACTTTTGGTGATGCTACACATAATATATGTTTTAATCAGGAAATGTATATGGCCATTAATGACTAGTAATTACTCATCTCTTGTTGAAGATACCATCTCCGTGGAATTTCTGCATTACGATCACAGAATTGTTGAAGCTGCATGTCACCTCTGGAGATCACCCAGCCCAAAACCTTAGCTTTGAGTAGGTTGCTCAGTGATGTGGCCAGTCAGGTTTTGATTATCTCCAAGGATAGGACCTCATGACTCCTTCTAGGCAACCTGTTTCAGTGTCTGAACACCCTCACTGCAAATCTGCAGCGTTTCAACTTAGGCCCATTACCTCTCATCCTGTCACCAGGCGCCACTGAGAAGAGTCTGGCTCCATCTTTTTTTACTTTCTCTCTTCAGGTGTTGACACACACTGCTAAGATTC
>JANZLQ010000037.1:875387-892438 GCA_026212715.1 Elanus axillaris
ACCCATCTTGGCACTGAGACTGCTGAAAGCCAAGCTTAGCTTATTCCTACCCTTCTCCTCTGTGTCCTCTGCTCCCCACTAGAACAGAAAAGGTCTTGGTATACCTGAGAAAAGTTAAAAACAATTACCAAAGATGCTCAAACTTTTTTCATCAGGCTTTTTTCATCAGGATTTCTAGGATTTCAGGGTAAGTACATTCCATCCCAAATGTACCGTCTCTGAAAGGCTGCTGAGTTCCTCCTTCAAGCCTTGCTCTGTTCATCGCTCAGTACCCAGCTTGTGCCTCAAGCCCAGGCCACATTACTACTCACGGTTCATGAGCGCTAATACAGATTTTGTTTGAAAAGCCACACGTTAGCAAACCACAGTTATTTGCAAGCCTGGCCCAGGGCTAGCGTCAGACATCAACACATAAGCAGCACAGATATTTTATTTAATTAAGTCATGCCATCTGGGCCAACAATGAAGGCACTCATATACTTTGCCTTTGCTTTCAGACTGCGTAGTGCTCTGATCCCCCCCAAATTGTTCTAAAAGCCAAATCTCCACAGAATTTAAAGAACACTTTCAGCTGCTACTTGCATTAGACTGAACTGCTGCTGCAACATACTCAGGATTTTTCCTATCCTAATAAAGTGAGTGACCATAGTCAGATTTATGTGCCTTAGTTTCGCCCGAATGCTGCATCCACCATGCAGCAAATTACTAATGAGCAACTAAAAGGACTGCACTATATATAGTATGTGTGTATACTACCACATAGCCACCAACTTTATTCTGCCAAAGGTTATTTGCTATAAAAAAATAAAAGGTAGCACCAAACAGCCAGGCATTAGACAAGGAGAGTTGCTACTTGTGCTCTGTGGGCTTTCTGGACCTGCAGCATTACTATCCCTGTCTACAGGACCCTCCCTACAAAAATGATCCTTTCTACCAAATCAGAGGTTTTCTGACACAATAAACGGAACAGGAATGAATACAAAGTATTTTGTGACAAATGTGAGCTTAGGTCTTCAAAAATGAGAAATGCTTAAATGCTCTAAGTTTCCTGACTTAGTTTTGGGCCTCAAAGAAATACAGAAAAAAAATCCTGCGTACCCCAGTGCCAGCTTTGTGCCACGGTCCTAACCCAAACACAGCACGCAGCTGTGCCCCTCTGTGACATGTTAAATAGGGATGAGCAGACTGAGTGAGCACTTCAACTCTAAAAAGTTATAGATATCTACAGGGTTTGAGAACACTCATAGCACCAAACAGGTTTAAAAGACAGAAGACACAAAAACCTGGTGCACGGGCAGGACCTGAGCACTTGCAGATTGTTCAAGTTATTCTCCATTGCCCTTTACCTCAACTGCAGCAATTCCATCTCACATATGGGGAACTTACTGGCCCTTCTCAGTGGCGGGTGGTGCGGGTAACAGCAGACCACCACGCTGACCCAGCATTATGACATGGGATTACAGCGTGACTCACAAACATTTAAAGTTAATTAAATTATTTCAATAACTTTACTGAAATATTTCAGTAAAGTTTAATAACTTTAGCTGAAATGCAGTCAGACGTGTAATTAAGTCACTGTGCATTCCCTCAATGTGTATTACCCTTACTCTTTATTTGATATAGAGAAGATTTTGTTGTGCAAATCAAGTTAAATAGGAACTGAAGGGTTTTGCTGAACTGAGGCCTAAGCCCATGGAAATGTAATTTTTGCTTACTGTACTAAACAGCATAAGGTATGACTTTGGATATCTATAATATTCGGCTTTTCAAAGTTCTAGAAAGGCATGTTCACCAAATTTTTGTGTGGTAAGAAAGTAGGGAACACAAGCCAAGATCGAAGTACCATTATATCACTCTCTAATTGCTGGATCTCAAGGAAGTTACCCAAGTCTTTGCACTTCCTAGTTACAATTTACATCTGACTAAATGAAACAATTAATTCTAATACACGTATATTTTAGGACAAAAAAAATCCCATCTCCATGTTATTAAAACCAAAAATCAACACGTATATCCTGGGAAACAGCATCGCAGAGCATTTTCAAGGGAAAGGGTATTTTTTACATTCCTATCTTCCAAGTTTCTGTATTTAGCAATGCTGGGCAGAAAGTCAAACATTTCCTTTTTACTGCAGCAGATGCGAACCGCTGAAACTTCTCACGCTCTTGCTACCTTCTTACATTAAGAGAGCAAGAGTAAGTACTCCTAAGCACTGCTAAAATATCTATGTTATAGACATGAACAGCAGACAGACACTTCAGTCAAGGATTACTTAGTACCATCAGCAATAAACAGTCAGGGTTCAAGGACACCTGCAAATTAATTTCTTTAGCATCAAGCATGCTCTGGGCTACCACGGGCTGCCTATTATTCTATGATTATGGCACTTACTATGCATGAACTATTTTAACGGATCCAAAAGAAGTGTAACAGAGGTCCTTGAGAAATATTTCACTAATGTACTCGATGCTCTTTTTCTTTGCTTTCAAAAAAAACAATCACACTGTCTAACATAGCTGGTTTATGCAGTAATGAATTTAGGAATATCAAGCAGCAATGAAGATACTGTACAGAACAGCAAAACATTCTGGGGAAATTAAAGTATTGGAACATGTTTTAGCATGTCAGTTGGTAAATCAAACAGAAAGTCCATCACTGTGTTTAGTAATTGGTAAAAAAACAAGGAACAGAAACACTTAAGGCAAAGCATTCAGAAAATGCTCAAAATAAGGCATTTCAAGAACTGTTAATACCACTCTAAGTATTTCAGAAAATATTTAAGAGAATATGAATATTCTTACAAAGTGTAAAATTCATTTAGGTTTGTTAAGGACTGAAGAATCGACTTCCAACTTTACTGAAATTTAACCTAAAAGGATTAGGCCAGTAAGTTCTATGTATAAGTATAGGGATTTTTTTTAAAAAAGAAAATTTGGACTGCTCAGTAAGCACAGGCTTGGGGAAAAAAAATGAAGTTGGGAGTATTAGGAAATAGCATATTTGGGTAAATAGGAACTCCCCATGTTTACACATGGCATGACTGGGAATGAAACCAAAGCGGTCCTTTTCTTGCATATATCACAAAGAACTCATATATATATGATATACAAAGCCACTATTGCAAAAGGCATTTATTGGATGTGCAAGTCGATTCACAGTTCTAGCTCCCAAGTTGGAGAAACTTTTAAAAGACTGAACACAAAGGACAAGTTTCATGATAATGAGACAGGAGGAGTTCCATTTTCCCAATTTAAAAAGAATTTTGAAGATCTTAAACGTACCTCGAAGGTACCGCCTGTCCCTGCTTGCTTGTCCCAAACAGCTTGCTGATGCAGGAAGCAGTCTTTTTCTTTTTTTTGCTGCAGCGTCATGGACTCAGAAGCTGGTCAGCTGGAATATTCTCCGTTATAGACACAGAAGATAGAGAAGACTAGGAGCAATGGCCAGAAACCAGAAGGAAATTTTGGCAACAATGTAGGAAAACAGCTTGAGAAAGGACAACTGGATAGCCAAGGATAGACAGGGAAAGGGCTGTTATGCTAGCAATGCGTGAGTAAGGCACTGAAGTGTCATTCATGACACTGAAAGGCATTAGTAAAAAAAATCCTGCTAAGATATATCTTAGGGGAATACTGGGGTATTGTACATGTTTTGTAGAGCTTACACAATCGTGCTTTAGAAAGTACAACTACATTACAAGGTATATAGACCATTTAATTTTTGAGGTGCAGGATGCAAAGATTGTCAGAATTTTGTTTAATTTATAAAGACTTTGAAAGGTAGAAGAAATTATTGACATCAGAATGGCAATTTCTTCAAAACATTCACATTCTGATGAGTTACATTAGCCATCCAAAAAAAGAGTATGCATAAGAATGTAGAAATTGAAGAAGACAAAGATCAGAGTAGAAAGTTAAAGCGTGCTGAGCTGAAAACCAAACTGGACATGGGCAGAAAGATGAAGTCACCTTGCAAGAATATCATAACTGTTCCTCTGTCCTAATGCAGCAAAAGGACATAAGCATAGTCTGAAGGCCACCCTATTTGAATTGAGCATGTTCTTAAGTTCAGTGGGATTTTAAAGTGTGCCTTAGATGCTTTACTGATTGGGATTAATATATTTTACAGTGTAAAAGCAATAAAAGCAATAGCTTCACAATGACAAACGTTCAGTCTTTCTGTCTCTCAGACTTTTTTGGCACCTGTGACTGCTTTCTTTGGACCACGTCAGATATTTACACACATTCTGAACTTTCTGTCATTCTTAGGTTTTATCCATTTCAGTAGGAGGACAGTCATAGAGTAAAACTTCACATGTGAGTTAGGAACATTACATCCAGTCTATAATTAACAAGATTTCAACCAAACATGAAAAAGAAGAATTTTCTCACTGCTTAAAAGATCTTGGTAAGGATGCCTCAGTTCTGTGGCCCTTGCCAAAACAGCTTGTGCCAAAATTTGTAGTTCTTACATTTACTGCTCTAAGGGCAATTTCTAGGCTTTATCTTTCTGAAACAGATAAATGATGAAAAGGACGGGAACTCTTATGAAGAAAAAGTTACTGCAATTATACATCTTTATGCAAAAAATTATGCACAGAATTTTGTAGATGCAAGTCAAGCTGAAAGCTCAACATCAGTTCTTCACCTTCAAGCTCCAATATTAAAGCATGTCACTTCATAATATTTCAAGACTGTGATAACTGACTCATAGCAATTCAAGATTAACTTATTTTTTCTTTTTGGCCTATAAATTGCCCAATGCTTAACATCTGCTATGATGAGGAGTATCTCTCTTAAATAAGCTTTTATGAAGAAAATAAAATGACCCTGTTGTAAACCTGAATTTGGTTTTCATGGTTTTGTTGATTATGAAATGGTATGAGCTGTTGGTTGAAGTTTTAATCTAATTGCTCCTAAATTTCAGAAAGTTATTTAAAGTCACTGCACACATGCTCCTGCGTTTGCTTGCTTGCATACTGCATACACAGACATACAAACACATATATGTCTCTGGGTGTATTTATGTGCTATAACTAAAGTACATAAGTATCTGTGTATGCACGTACGTAGATACTTCAGATACCTATAAACACTGCGCCTTGTCACTCCCTTGAAAGCAAAATGTCAAAACTCCTATTGGCATGAACTGATCAAGATTTCAGCCCAACGACTTTTAAGTTGGGGCTTCCAAACAGGTGTCAGGATTGTAGAAAGGCCCTATACTGTTATATGGTCCAAAACCAGAATACAGGGTCAAAACATGCCAGAGGCTAAGAATCACTGTTTAATGCTATTTATTTCCAGCAAAATTACATCAGCCTGCCTTTAAAATAGGCTTTTCTCAAATTTTCTTCCTGCTCTTTCACCTGATTGGATTAATCTATTTTCCACTCAATGGTATGAAATAGCTGTGTGACAAAGTGAAAAAGAAATCCCAAACAGAATATAAAATTAAATATAAATTATTTGAAAGTATGTTACAGCAAAGGATAAAAACACATAATTCTATCAACGAAAAGAGTTGACTGTCAAAAATTCAACACACAAAGTACATATGAAATATACAATCTGGGTTTTCTGTGTTTGAAAAATTACATTAATCCTTTTAGTGAATTTTTTTAACGTGTGGAGTACATTAGTCTGGATTAACGGATGGTGTTTATCATACTTTGTATTGCGGTTTCAGGAAATAGTCTGGCAATGCTAGGTTTCTACAAATGGATTTAAAATTAATCAACATCTATTTATGAGAAAGTTTAAACCATTATTAATACACTGTAAATGCAGATCTCCTTAGAGCTGACCCCAAGTGTCTACCATCTGCTCAACTGTTGTAATCACATTTTTAAAGAGCATGGTCATGCATAATGATTCTTCTCAGGAAAGAGCATCCTTAAGTACATCAGCAACATTTTAAATTCCACTCGTGTAATGCAATAATTTCCTACTGCCCTTTGCTAAGGAAAAAAGCATATGGCGGTGACTAAAAGCCAATCAAGCAATCCTTGATTTGTTTTCAGTGCTGCGTGGATGATTAAAGGCTTTTTATTTATTTTTAGAAAAAGCAACCAAAACCTATAGCTCTCATAACATTATTTTTTTAAGTTAAATGTTAAGTATTCTCACTGGCTTAACTAAAGCAGTCTTGATGTTAATATAGGCAGAGATAATATTAACTCCAAATACAAACGTTGTGGTAACTTCACATATATTATGGGCACGAATTAAAGTGCAGTTCTAGCAAAGCCAGTTGAACTAAACAATTTAATTTGAAGTAGTCCACAAAATCCTTTCTAATCCCGACAACATCGTTCCAAGTTAATAAACAAGGTACGAGGCATCGGTTTACGACTAATCTATTGGAAACAGGGACATGCATCCCATACTCGCATTATTTACACACCCAGGACAAGCAATGCTATCCATTTAAGACACTTAGCTTCTTTTGATGGGACAACTGGGAGAGAGAGGGGGAGGAAGAACTTGCTCCAGATCAGCCTCCTGTTTCCAGGGCCCCTGTCAGCACACAAAGCAGCTCAGAGACCGCCGCAACGTGGTTTTAAACAGGACTTCACACTCTGCCTGCTCACCACACCAACCTGTGTCTTGCGTATCTCCAACGGGGAAGCTGTTTTGAGGCTCCTGTGGGAAAGCCAGGCACTGTTTCACACGAAACTGTCTTCAGGCCGTGCCCCCTCCTGCATACGCTTCGCAGCGTTAAATCCCTCTTTAAGGTACTGAAGAGAAGAAACCCTACTCATCTGTGGACAAAGGAAAGATACATCATTCAAAGGCTTCTAAAACTTAATACATATTTTTCCCCCTACCACACATTTTTTTCAGCAAAGTCATAGTCAAGGTCAGGCTTTAGTATCTGAACAACATAAATCGCCGACAATAATACCAACAGCGATTCACTGTTTGCTTACCAACCAGAACCAACAACAAGGACGTTTTCTTTTAGCTTTGTTTTGACAGTGTTTTCTACAATAGGCTCATGGTGCACAGCCAAGACTACATTAACATAATTAAATTATTTTAATAATCACTTTCCTGTGAAATCAGCAACAAGTGCAACCAAGACATACACTGCCATGCTACTCTAAAGGGTCCATCTCCTATTCCCTGGTGGAACTGCATAACTCATTCACAGACTTTTTTTTGTGGACCAGATTGTCAGCAAATGTGAACTTTATTGGCGAAATGGTATTTCAGTGATTTATCCACGATGAAATCTCTTTTTTTTTGAGAGAACTGCAACTAACTTTGGAGGAGACTGTTAAAATACCTGTAGTACCGGATTATCATTTTGGAAGTATGTTAAAAAAAAAAAGCAAGACATAAACATAGGGACAACTTCTGTCTCCCACCTCTGTCTTAAAAACCTTCTATATTCATATATCTGCTTTTTTCCCTCTGAATGTGGAAATGGCATTTCATGATTTTAGACCTGGAATTAGGTCCCAGAGTCTAACACAGAACCATAGGAATTCTTTCCGGGCTCCAGTTACAGTTTTCAGGTTGCTTGCAGCCCTCACAGGCTGTCAGGCTCCATGGAGCTTGGCTGCAATGTATTGTTCATTCTTAATTAAGAATACCAAGAATGAACGGTGCACCTCTCCCCCCATCCCACCCCATTATTTAGATAACATTTTCAGCGGTAACTAGCTCTCCCTTGGAGATTTCTGGAGAGGTTTTGGTGTTTTTTTAAAAATCCAACATGTTGTTGAGTCAAGCAGTTACCATTCCAGCTAGTTTGTAACTTCAGCAAATAATTCAATTTTTACATTAAATAAAAATATTTTTATTGGGAGTAAACTATGCATAAGGCTTATCCAACACTGTGATGCACATATAGTAGCCAATGTTGTACAGTATTTCCATTGCTATTCAACAGTCTTATGGATAAATGGAATGACTACCACTAAATCAATGGAGAAATTATCCTGGATTTAATGTGTTAAACTGTCTTCAAATGCTACTAGAATTAAACATGTCTATAATTCTCCCAATTAAAACAAACAAACAAACAAACAAACAAACAAAAACCCCAAGAGTTTCAATGACTTGAATAATTCGTAATAAGATAGAGAGTTTTTCATCTTTAAATCACAAGGTCAAATCTATCAGCAGCGAATAGTACCAGAAAATCATTCTCATGGGATGCTTTTATAACGGTACAACACGCAATAATTTTATCGTCATTGCAGCTCTGCAGAGTTTGCTGAGCTCCCTTCAAATTGGCTTGACAAACCACGTCAATGGATATGGTGAGCTTGATTTTACGTGTCCAAATGGACTCCTCCATTCCCCCACAATACTCCATGATTTCCCAGAGAACATGGAGAAGAAATTTTACAGACTATGAAATGGCCTGATGAATCTGTCACTGCACGGACAACTGACTTCAGTAAAGGCACCTGTGAATATGCAAGACACCAATGAAACCTAAAAATCATTGCTTTGAAATGAACTGGACACCTTGAATGTATGGGAGGACATTTAACAATGCACATTCATTCCAGTCACACGGGTCCGTTATTATTTTATCTTGTGAAGAAATTGTTAGACATACAAAATCAGTGCTATCTGCAGCGACAGGGCTTGTGTTACTGCTTTGTAGCTTAGCAGTATTCATTGGACTTGAGCTAGCAGCGTAAGCAGATGGGGCTGGACAGAACTTGAGCAAAGCCCTCTGAAACGTTACCAGCAGGCTACGATTATGCTATTAGTGCAGCTGATGACTCTAGTAATGGCTGGAGCAGCCTTTACTTCCCAGGTTACTTCCAGAACAGTAATCAAGGACTCATTTTCAGCCATGAAGGAAATCCAAATGAATTACTCTTTCACAATGGGCACAAATTTATGTCTGTGGAATCTGATTAATTACCAGATGAGGGAATTACTAGTTACAGACATTCTCCTGTCTACTAGCATCAAGCCAATGGATGAGGAAAATATTTTAGCAAGACTTTGAAAGCTCCTTTGCAAGTTGTTTTCCTACAAAGAAAGCCATTGGCAGTAATTTGCCTAGCCATTCTTTGCAAACCTAACAGAAATTTGCCCAGCAGTCAAATCCAGGCTATACAGAGAAAGTTTTGGTCACCTAGAAATATGCCAGACTGGTACAGTAAAGCTCACGGGAGAAAATGTGCAAGACGCCGTTGACAAAAACAAGCCAAATGTATGTTGAAGCAGCGCATGGGTAATGCTGTTGTGCAACATTACATTGTGTTCCTCATGATTCTGTATTTATTAAAATCAAAACGCTAATATTGATCCACACTTAAGTGCAACAGAAATAGGCTTTCTGTGTAGTTATTTCAGAGGAGAAAACACACAATATTTTTCACTTGTCCACTCAAGGGCTAGGTTCGGGATTCTCAGGTGAATTTGGCAATGCCAGTTATTTGTTTAACATGTTTTGGCAGTGAAATGAAAACATACGCTGTCTCTATGCCATCTGTATCGCTACAGCCATATGCTAATTGACAAAATCTGTAGAGGCATAAGATCCCAGTTGCCTTCCTCTGCATTGCTGTTCTTAGCACCACACTGAAACACTCTGAGAACATTCGGTTGCAAAGGTGCCAATTTTGCACAAAACGAGCCAGACATGCTCTTCAGAAGACAACAAATTCTGTTCACATAAGGGTTCTGACATCTTATATCAATGTACAGGAAAATTTTCATTCTATGAACACATTCAATTAAAACTTGTGGCTATTGTAATTCTTTATAAATTTTATTATTTATTAATATTATTGTTTATTATTCATAAATATTACTAATTACATTACTCTATTAGCAATTATTGCAATGCATTCATGTATTCATCATTAATATAACTGTTTTAAATGCACTACTCCATTTCGTATTAAAAAAATGGAATACAAACATGCATACTTATTTACACCCCATGCTTTTCTTGCAGGATCTTTTCTTTGTTATTCACAGGTACCCAGGTATTCTCGGTTTAATGTAGGTTATAAATGACTTCAAACTGTTCAATGTCTTTTCATACTCCTAGGAGGAACACAGTACAATGCTTATTTTTAATAAAACGTAAAAGAAATATAGGACCATTAATCAAGGATTAAAATGTAAATCTATTGAAGTTTGCAGAGACATCTGCCCTCCTGAACTATTTCTAGGAAAAAATCACCAGCCCTCACCTCAGACTACATATAATATTCTTTGGAATAGCCAAATAACTCTTTATTAGCAAATAATGCCAAAGGAATGTACATCATTTGGCTTTTATAAGAATAATGACCCTTATGAAAGAAATAAGCCAAAGAAATCTGTTTGGGATTGACACCTGTGTTTGCTCATGAATTCCTATTTGTTAGCAGGCCTGTGACAGATGCCTTCAGCCTGTGACGGGTGTTACTCTCTGTTTAAAAGCAATTAACAGAACCTCTGTCAGACCAACAAAGCAAAGCAAAGCTAAGCTCAGCTGCTTTTGCTGCATTGTCTCTGCCAAAGTCACTCTGTGAGCAAGACATGAACTTTCCAGCCATCTTTCAACATAACCTTGGTGTTTCTTCCCCTGCATTGACACCACCACATGCTTTTATCTTTACAAGGAGCCCGCTCAGAAGCTCTGTTTTTTTCTTAGTTTTGCAGAAGAGCAGGCAGCTTTCTACAGCAGAATGCAGAGGGAAAGAATCCAGTGAAAATCCTGGGGATGAGCTTAAGTGTCCAATTTCTTTAATTGGTTTTGTTAGATCAGTTGCTAAACCCACAGTTAGATTTCCCCGTGTGCCAGTGTAAAACACACCGTTCAAATTTTCAGATTCCCGGATGCTATTAGTTTTAATACTCATAATTAAATATGTTGAATCTATCTCTACCTAATGTATAGTTTCTTCTTATTTATTATTATATTTATATGTTAGTTATTATAGTATTTACTAAAATCCTTGTTATAACATCTATTATAATATTATACATCAGATTTTCTATTTATCTGACAACAATTACCAGCTTATCTAATTATCTGACACGTGGGAAATATTTAGCTAAGTTTGTCATATTTGTCACAAAATGAACGCTACAAAAATAACAACTGTATTAAGGGCAGTTTTATTTGGGACCAGTTTACAGACATAAACCCATATACACATACAGGTCTCCTTGTGTAACTCATGAGCATGTGACATGATGTATAAAAAAAGCAGCATTAATAAACAACACAAGAGCCACCAATAAGCAATTTGCTTTAGGGTCTACACGTCAATTTAAATATTCCACTTATTGAAATATGTACTATGTACACAAACCTATTTGACAGTGACTAGCTGCAAACCAACCTGATTGGCGATATCTACGTAAGCTTAATTAATTAGCGTCTAGTAGGTGCAGACTGACACTGGCTAAGGCAAAGTAGCCTTTTTAGCAGTGCTGCTGACTGCTGAGCTGGTTGAGAAGACTGTTAGAGAGGTTTCATGTGGATATGGCCTGAAGACGAAGGGGTTTGCTTTTGTTTGTCTACTGAAAAACCTGAAGAGAAACTCATTTCCTTGCCTTTTTAAAAAGTATTATCAGTGGTGGTGTATTACTTGATTTCATGAAGCCTATCTGACCATCTCACAGTTTTCTTTTTAATTAGCAAATTTAAGAATTTAAACAAATCAGTCTTTACTGTGTTATTACTTGCTGTTGTTCAAAATCCAGTTAGACCTAAAAAATGTTCTTGAAAACTTTAGCCTGAATATATCCTCCTGACAACATTTCTCTTTGCCAGTACTCACCAAGCTGCCCTCAGGAATTTCTCTTATTCTTCATCTTCAGGAACCTGGGTAGGGAAACCATTTCTGAGTAGGAATTTCTGGGCTGTGTATGCTCACTGGCACTTAGCAGTGATTGAATACTGCAGACTTCAATGGGTCTTTTTTGAGCTAATAGCAAATCTTCAAAATTCACAACTTTGAGGAGAAAAAAATATATTAATACATTTATTCGGCTTTCCTTGCGTAGTTACGCTCAGGCAAATTTCAGCACAACCACTTTGCAGTTGGAGACCACAATGCAGTATGCCAGGAATTCAAAATGCACCACCGTAACAAATTTTTCAGCGATACCACAATACTTTTTTAGGATCAGTATCATGGGGAATTGCTCATCGCTCTTGAAGAGGGCAGAGATGGATGGCAAGCTTGCTCAGCAGGAGATGGGCACTGCCTGGCAGAACAGAGTGGGCTGAACCACCAAGCACCGTTTCTGATGGGAAGGTACCCACTCGGAGAACGGAGGGGGCATCAGAAATACACACCAGGCTGAGGGGTTAGCAGCAAGGGCAGAGAGCAAACACAAGCTTGACCAATGGGTAAAAGAACCTGAGAACATAATTGACAAGGGTTGAAAAGAGGTGAGAATCTCCTCTGTCTGGGAGCTCTCACTTTCTGCCAGGTTTGATTTGATAGTGAAGAAGGGCTCTCCACTCCCACTAGCAGATACCTGCCATCTTCACTTGCATGCTTAATCCCAGGTAGGCATGAAATCAGGGAACAGAACAACCTGCACTGGTATCAGGTGCACAGTTACGTGGCTATAACCTAAAAGGAAAAAAAAAAAAATAACACTGTCAAATCGCAGTCATTGAACAGTAACTTCTTTCAGGATAATTTTCTTTTTTGTCACATTGAGGAAGATGTAGCTCTCATTTTAGTTGTAAGCCATTAAGCTCCCCACGTAAAGACAGCAGTAATTACTTCCTCTCACACTGTTTCAAGCAACAGGCATATCCTAGGGGATAAAAAGCTAATTCCTGCCTGTAATAAATACTGAATCGCATAAACTGCGTGTTAAACGCAAATTCTTGCAATGGCAAGCATTTCAGCAATTCTAACTCTAGAATACCTAGAGTTACATTATCTCAGGCAGCAGAGCTGCTTGATAACAACTAGTAACAGCTGCTGAGATAACATCGTATGAACAAAGTAATTAAAATACAGGTGCCAACCTTCTGACTACGATTCACAGACAAACTTCTAGTATCGTGAGAGTGAAAGCGTAAAATTAGGTCCTTAAGAAACTTCTCCTTTACTCAACTTTATTTACCTGGGATTGCATTTAACCGTCATGGAAGACTGAAAATCAACGATGCAGAAAGCATGTGTTAATTTATTTTGTAAAAATCTTCTTAACAGTTTTTGGAAGCCACAGCTGGATGTCCAGCACAAATTACAAGAAAATCAAATGAACACGACTGCGTGAAGTTAGGAAGGATCGACTTATTCTGAAATGCTTTTAAGCATAATATTCAGTAAGTCACTACGAAATGCACTGTGTCTTTCTTTTAAAAAGTCATTTATTTATGATTTCTACATTTACGTGCATGATTTATCATGCACTGCATAGATGAAAGAATTCCACACCCCTTTCCTGTACCAGATGTACTTGGTTCCAATAATTACTATTTCAGGCTAGCTATTTTTTCACATTCATTTTGCTGTAGGCTAAATGAAAACAGAGGCTACGGTGGCAAACTGAATCAAGTATTTATTTACCAAATACAATGCAGATGGTGTTAACACATGAGAAGCAGCTTTGTCAGTGCGTATCAAGAACAAGAATTTAACATTTCAACATGTAACTATTTCTCTAAATATTACTTGACAAGAAACTGTACCTACCTGCAGGTTCAAAACGAGAAATGAAACCGTCCGAGAAGCAAAACGAATGTTAAACTGACATTTCGTTACTTTAGTATTGATTACAGTTTTACAAAGGTGTTCACATAAAAATATTACCTGGAATACATTATTGCTTGTGGCAGATGTATGATATTTGTGTGTTTATGGCATTAAAAATAGCAAGGGCTGAGGGGGTTAATAGATTCCTTCTTTCCTTCAGGAGGCCTGGGTTCAAATTTAGTTCAAGTCACAAGTGAAAATGAGTTTGGTGGTCTCAAAGCAAAACACATTTGTCCATATGCTACAAAACCACCGCATAATTTGGCACACGTCTGCTCCATTGAATGTTTTTGCTCCGAAGAGCAGAGCTGAGCTAGCTGGAATGCTGCAGGTCAGCGGCGCGGTGTGCCGGTGGGGGTACGTGGGAAAACATCAGCGCCTGCCCTGCTCCGCCAATAGGTCTCATAGGGGTACCAGGCTTGCGCGTCTCATCCACTGCACCATGCATCTCTGCCCTAGTAATTAGCAAGAAAACAAATCACTCTTTTATAGGTGAAATACAGAAGAGGTTTTGCTTTTTGTAAGATTCTGCTTGCTTTCAGAAGATTTGGGCAATATTTTAGCAGCTGTAATGCTCAGGGTTTTCAGAATATCTTTGAAAAGGAATTCTAAAAATGTAAAAAAAAATATCAAGCAGTGAAGCTCTGACTGCAGTGTTTACACCTGGAGCTTCTTCATTAATTTCATTGAGCTCAGGAGTTCATTGGAGCAATTTTATTTTGCCACATTTTCTATGCAGTGTCTTTATTACTCCAAACTGATACAGATAAAAGAAGGAAAGAGGACACTAGTAATTTTTTATTAAAAAGTATTAAAAATAATAGTTCTTTTATTATTTCAAGAAACAGCCGTAGAGTATGTATTAAAAATAACAATTATTCTAAAAATATTAAGTTACATACCTATGGAAAATATGTTTCTTCAAAAATCCCAATGCCCAACTTAAATACTGGGTAACCAGACGAGATTAAAGATTTTTTCTTCCTTGTCACACACTAGTTACATCTGAAATATCAGATGAAATGACCAGAAAGTAATTCCTTCTCCTGGAATCCAGAAATTTATTGAAATTATTAAAAAAAATGATGTGAAGGTCACACAAAAGGACAGCAGTGAATTCTTTTGAAATATTTCATTTTTGAAAATTCTGCTTTCGGACACAGAGCATGGCGGGGCCAGGGAGGCATTTGTCTTCCCTGAAGAACAAATAGACATAAATTCTCCTTGAGCCTTCTCGGGTATATTTACAATATGCCTAAGCAAATGACCAAAAAGGCAAAATTCCTAAGGCTTTCCCCACCCTTCGCCATTCTTCATTCTTCCTCCCCAATATCAGAGCGGTTCAAAACTGGAAAAATAAGCCAAGCAATTAAAGGCTCTGTGGTGATTTTTTTTCTGTGACTAACACAACTGATGTGAGGAGTGCCTATACAGCAGGATGCTTTCCACTTCTCTATGAGGTGGTTGGCTACTCTCACCTCCCTCCCTCCCTCTTAAATATTTGCTTCTGCAAACACTTGGACATTTGAATTTAACTCCCCAAAAGCTTGCAAGAAAGTGAGGCTTTCAGCTGGAATGTGTTTGAGGAACTGCATCAGAAACTACTGTTTATTTATAGCGAGGGAAACATGACGTGCATTTTATGAATGTAAAACCAGCTCTCGCCTTGTCTAGACCACAGAGATGTCAGCTACCTTTGCCTGCTTTATCACCGAACAAAACCGTGCCTACCTGTGCTCAGTTCATGGGCACTGGCTGTAGGGGAAGGTGAAAGAGCAGGATCTTACAGCTCATGCTTTAAAAGCAAGTATAACCCAAAGAGAACAAGAAAGCTTTTGCTATCTTTCCGTATCCTAAAGCCAATTATGGAATTTTCCTTATCCCAAAGCCGATTATGGAATTTTCCTTATCCCAAAGCCAATTATGGAATTTTCTGTGGTGACTGAGGTTGCATCTTGGTGGTTTTGAGCATTTAGCATGGAGGCTTATATTTAAATATGCCAAAGTGTATAAATAATGAGTTTACTACAAACAATGTAAAGAAAATGCAAGAACCTGAAAAACAGCACTAAGTAAAGAAGTAAAATACTATATTTTATTCCAATTCTAATGTTTACATTAGCTATTTTGACTGTCTCTGAAGGCATGTGTTAGTTGAGGAAGATGTAAAAGAAACAGATAAAAATACTAAACCGTTCCTACTAGCTTCAAGTTTTAGGGCTTGGCAAACATGTTTATATCTCAGATATTAACTGAAGAGCATGTAAGCGTGCCTGCAAAATCTAATGAGACTTAAAAGTAATCTGGAGTATATAAAGCAATAAGAAAATCTCTGTCACTTCCCAGTGAAAGACTTGGATGCTGTCTAGTTCTACATGTTATAATTTTTTTTGCAAATGATGGGAAGTCAGTAGTTACAGTTACTGCTTGCTGTTGACATTAGGTGACTGTTCGCATGCCCAGAATACCACCTACCTCAGCTAAATGGTATCTTTATGAAATTAACAGAATGCGGTTACAACATGGCTATAAGAAAAAATATTAACATCAAATTTTGGATTATAATTGGAAAACTGACCTTTGGAAAATATGTTACCACTGCAGTCCTGAACTGTACTGTAAAATGACAACTTTAAGATCTGGAACAATGACTGTATTATGCAGTTTAGAAAAATGCAGTAAAATAAATATAGTTATACTCTTCATGCTTCACTAGGATTCTAAATTAAAAAAAAATCTTGAAGATTTCTATGGCCTTCCTCCTGTAGTAATTCATATTATTTTCTGTCTTCCAGCTTTTCGGAAGTGTCTCTCCAATACTTTAAAATACTTCTAGTAAACTAGATCTTTCCATCATTATATGGGTAATCTCCATAGGCAACTGTGACAGGTATCGTAAATAAAGTTTTGCCTAGGAACATCTCACAGCAATATTATTTAGCAGCACGCATATGATTCTTTTTTTGTTGTTAAACAGCTATATTTGATTGAAGACCCTGAAATCCAAAATATATCATAACAGAAAATTTTGAGAAACTTCTGCAAGACTCACTTTCATATCTTACAGTTTCTCTTGGCTACATTACGTGTAAGACTTCTGCCACTCCTTTAGATTTTAATCAGTGCTACGCACAGTTTTAGTTGCTTTTGGTCCATTGCTGTCCTCCCCAGGTCAGTATTTATTAATATATATTACTGTATGCATATATAGCTTTATTGACATTTATTAACCATTAAGCTGAATGGCCTTTTTCCAATAAAAAGTCAAAGATGCTGTCCTGGTTTCAGCTGGGATAGAGTTAAGTGTCTTCCTAGTAGCTGGTACAGTGCTGTGTTTTGGGTTCAGTAT